>OX457078.1:17864366-17974366 GCA_949752815.1 Conops quadrifasciatus | reverse complement strand
TGTACATACATATGTATGTATGTATGTACAGGGTGCGCCATCTTTTATGTCGGTATGTAACTGTTTGGCCGTATTCCAAGCGACGTGGGCGGTCGGTCTGGCGGCAATATTCTTTGAATCAAATTTACTTTATACAAAAACAAATGCAAATTCATCCTTAAAAAAGCTTCACAAGGTGCCAATATGCTGAGCGCGGTGACGATATGACGCTGATGTGGGTTCTCGGCAACACTCTGTCTTACTGCTTCAACCAGTTCATTGGAACGTCCTGGGATTCGGTCGATTTTCGACGATATGCACGACTATTTTCAATATACAACGTCACTATTTCGGTGCGTTATTTTGATGTTAAGCGATACATGATTACAATGTACCTACTGAATGTAATGAATGTGATTTGTATGTGAATTGTATGTACTGAATTGACGTTTCAAAGACATGTTTGCTCAGGTCATTTGATTAATAAATGCTAAAGTTATTCAATGTTTACACACCGACATAAAAGATGGCGCAGGCCGTTATTTTTGTCTGTGGTGAGCAATTCAATGAGTATATTTTGCTTAATTTTTCTATTTTTTTAGATCAATTTCTTTCTCAAATACTTGTGTGTGTGTGTTTGTGTGTGTGTGTTCAGTAAATTTTTATGCGCACTTAACGCAATCAGGATAATTCACTAAATTAGCAGAGCATCAAAACGAAAGAAGCGAAATTGAGAGAAAATCAAAGCAAATCCAGTTTATTCTGCAGTCTTAGCTGCACTACAGCAACTACAACAGCTAAACAACAATAACAATAACTACAACAACAACAGCAACAACAACAACAACGACAAAACAAGAGCAACAACAAGAATAATAAAAACCACAAGAACAAAAACTGTGTAAAACCCAGGAGCAAAGAATTGTTTGATCGCTTTTAGGGTAGATTGCGGTACGTGTATATGAGTTCAAGCGAGAGATAGAGAGAGAGAGAGAGAGAGAGTGTGTCTGTGTGTGCGTATGTTTGTGTGTTTTAGGAAGCAGCAGCTGTACGTGCCCCTAGTTGCCATTCAAACTGGGTTATAGCGGGTCAGTTTCTACCAACTTCAAAACTGATTGACAAAACTCTTTTGTGTGTCGGTGTCGGTGTCGGTATGTTCATCTCTTGTTCTCTCTCCCTCCAACTCTGCTTCATTCGCCGTCTAACAGAGCACAGTCGTTTATTGAGCGCAATCAAGTGCAAATGAATGCGATTTAATTATCTGAAAAGCAATTAAACCAAGAACACAGTTTTAGGAATATGTTTGTGCAGGAAGAAAAAAAGAATAATGCGAAAAAAGCCATTTTATAGCGAGCTATTTAATTTTTAAATACTCGTATATACTGTACGAGACGAGACGAGTACGAGAATTACCTCTAGCAGTTACTTGACTACCGCTCTTCATTACTATCAAATCATCGGACACAGACGACGTGGTTTGATGCCATTATCATTACCACCGCAAACGACTTGTCAGTTCTACTGGAACCGTAATAATGCCATAAAGTGTAACTACTTCAGGGTTGCCAAGCCGGGAGGGGTAGTTCTTGGGTTTTATGAGGTGGAAACACGAAATGTGACGCTTTTAGGGGCTGGGTTAAATTTGTTATTAATGAATCTACAAAAAGTATTCGGTTGGGGAAAAAGTATTCGGCGCTTTTCTCATCGCTTCATAATGGAAAATATTTAAATTAATAAATGTTTGTTTTATACAAAAAAATGTTGTATATTTTTACAAAAAAAAAAAACGCCGAATACTTTTTCCCCAACCCATAATTTGTACTTTGTTTGATAAAAAATGTTCATCTAGAACTTATAACAATTTAAAATTTTCTAAATTTTTTTCGAATGTTTGCTTCTTAACTCGGAAATAGTCTGTTTTCAGACTAACTCTGAGGTCGATTTTCGCTTACAACTGTTTACGATTACGATTTTCGTTTCAGTTTGTGAATATCACAGTGATTTTTCGTGTCTCAACAATCCGATGCAAGTGAAATATTACTATTGGCAACCCTGAACCAAGACGGCGTATGTCATTCTGCGTTGTCAAGAAGAGAGTAAGAGAGTCGAGAGACACAAGCTTGTGCGCTGATATAATGAGTCTCACGTACCCACTAATTGTAAATGTTCTGCCAGCTTCATTATCTGACCATTTGAAACATTTGTGTGCAGCGTGATGCTGCACCGAAGGAGGGGGAAGAAGATAAGAAGAGGGGGGAAATGCTGGAGGGTGTAAGCTAATATAAATACATACTCGTACATTTAGTTCGCCGCAATGCGGTTTAGAAATTAAAGTTGTACTTTGCCTTTGCCTTGCAATCAACCAACCGACTTCATCAACAACACTTTTTGAAATGTGTACGCTACGCACTCTCTCTCTCTCTCTGTTCCTCTCTTTCTCCATCTGTGAAGAGAGATTATTTTAAGGTTTTTGACGGTTAACTGTTCAGTAAGAGTTTTTGAAGTTATTTGTCAAAATCAAAATTTATTCAAACATTTTCTGAAAATTTTGAATTTAGAGATTGAAGAATATTTCTGCAGTAGAATTTTTTAAAAAAAAGGAAACATTTTTTGGAATACAGACATTCTTTGAATTACCGACTCATGATCTAAGTGCAGTTTGTGGGTTTTTCTAAGAACTTACGATTGCGACTGCGATTTATTTTCATTCATTGCGTTATATTTGATAATAATTTACACTAATTTAATTAATTTAAATTAATTCAAATAATTTAAAAAAATTTAAAATTAATTTTAATTTGTTTTTAATTTTTAATTTTAATAATTTATTATTTTTTTTTTTTTTTAATTAAATTTAATTTTTTTGCTATAGCAAAAAAAATACATATAAAATTGGTATGTACGTATATAAAAACCATAAAAAGCCAAATAAAATTCGTTTAATTAAATACTCAATGAAAGGGAAATGATAGAGCGCTGTTGCGTTGGATTTGTGGTAAGCGCAAACTGATCAATAATCCTAGTATTAGACTTAGCAGTGTGGTAAACAGGTAACCGGCTAAATACAATTGACCCAGTTCGCCAGTTCTGGCTGAGCATCAGAAACCGCAAGCGGGCGGGCTTCTTTTGTTTTTTTCCTGCATCGAGTGTGTGTGTGTGTGTGTGTGTGTGCTTTGTGTGTCAACCGCAATGGATACAGAATGTGTTGCGGTTAGCTTGAATTATCTAATGCGTCAATCCGGATGATGGTGGCGTTGGTGATGGTGTTGGTGGAGCTGTTAGACCGCTGCTGATAAAGCCGCAGCCGAAGGTTGCCTTAAAGTGTACAGTTTTATTGTGCAATTTAAATTTATGCTAGCTTAGAATGGTTCATTAACTTCTAAGCAATTAAGTTATTTGTAGCGCATTTTCTCAATCGTTTTATTGACAAAAAAATAGAGAACAAGAATTAAGAACGAGAAAAAAGTTCGGCCTTTAAAAGCGGATTGATTTTTATATCGTATCGTATGTCGTCAGAACGATACCGCTTGATTTGAGGTTCTCAATCTTAATATTACAGAACCTTATATGGTGTTTCCATAAAGCGCAAAACTGGTTTTCACATCGAAAACCTTTAGAAAATCAATAAATCTCCATTGAAATTGTTGTTGTAAGTTTAGCGCAAAACCAAAACGATTTCTGGTTCTAGCAGTTTTCAACCCTGTTTCGAAGTTCGAAAACTAGAGACGCCATAGCATTGTCTCTTTCTGTAGTTAATATGATAGAGAGGGATAAATACTGTACACAAAAATATTCTATCAAAATTTCCAAAAAAAAAACCAAACATTGGTTTTGCCTACAGCAACAACAACCGCAGGGGGCGAAACGCAGCAAAACCAAAAATAAAACCAGTTTTATATGGAAACACCTTCGACACTTTCGATCGATATTTGAAAGCCTAAACCAAAAGCAAAACCAAAACCATTTTATGGAAACACCATATCAGGATAATAAGGATTATTATTATCATTATTCTCTGGTGGTTTTCTTTTACTGAAGCGTGAACTTGTTCAGTTAATCGATAAGTACGATAAACTTGCATCATTATGTTCCTTTAAGGCTTGTCCACACAAATTCATTCCAAGGCTCATCATTAAGTAATGAATTAATCATTTAGAAAAGAGGTGAACTGTGTATAAAACAAAAACCGAATGAACAGAAGAATGACCTTCTGAAAACTGATTTATAATGCAGGATCAACACTAAAGTTATTAAAAGACTTTCTGTTGAAGCAGCTGTAGGGACAGCTACTACCGGCTTAAGTGTGGTTCACTTCTTGCCCTCAGCCTGAATGGTAAACATTCGTGCACAGTGTCCTGGGAATCCTTTTCAGCAGCTTCATCTGTTGGCAGCTGTGTTCGCCGCAACTTAAAACTGAATTAAGGAAGCCTCGCCCCACAGCATCGACAGCAACCTTATATGTCCATCACATCCTCTGGCTGCAGTTGACCTAACTCGGGCATACTCTCTCTCTCTCTCTCTCTCTCTCTCTCTGGGTCACTAAAGTCTACAAGCAGGTATTGCGGTTGTAGGCGATGACACTTTTGGTTTGCATAATTAATTAACAGCTGAGCACGACACCGACTAAACGTTTATCGGCACTTTAGTGAACATTTCCTTGCAAGAGTGTGTGCGTGGGTGAGTGTGTCCGGAGAGAGGGAGGGGGTGTGCTGCTCACTTATGTCGAGGTACACTGAGTGCATTTTCCAAAATTCCTCGCAAAGCGAATGTTCATAAACTACACCGCTAAAAATTGAGATGCAATTTTTTACGCTGCCAATTTTGGATTAAAAAATGAAATTATCAAATTTTGGTTGAATTTTTCGAAGTATTTTGTATTTTTTATTTTTAAGTATCTTCTGGAGTATTTTTTTTTCAACAAATTATAATTGTTTAACGACGTAACAATTATAATTTGTTTAACGACGCAACAATTATAATTTGTTGAAAAAATATTAATGAAATTTTAATGAATAATTACTCAATTTCAGAATTAAAAAAATTTTTTTTTCAACCCAGAACTAAGCTTTTATACTAAAAAAAAGTTTGAAATTGGAAATTATTTATCGACTGTATTTTTATACCACGATAATTGAAATTTTCAACAAACTTTTGTAAAAATTTACAAGAATTATTTAATTTTAAAAGATGAAAATATATCTTGTTGACTCCGAATTTTACTTTTTATATTAAAAAGGTGGACATTTTTTAACAATAAATTGAATTTTGAATTTTTATGTTTGAAAAAATTAAAACGCACTAAAAGAATTTGAAGCAAGGAATATACTATTTTTATAAAATTGTATTTAGCATTGTTTATTCACTGTCTAAGGATTTTGATTGCTATATTGTTGGCCAAATCATCGATGTGATATGTTTATAATTCAGTGTATGTTCATAATAACGAGTACATAAATAATGAGTGGAACGATCAATCGTTTCATTTCAATCGATCAAAGCGATCAATTTCTTTGTCACGAGGCTGAACAAATCCAACACGCTTTAATAATTTACACTTTTTTTATTTATATTTATAATAAGTAGCGGTCATTTTAAACGGAAAATTTCAAAATTTTCATCTGTTTTGGATAAAAATCTAGCAACTTATATTAAGTTTTATAAGACGAAATTAAATTTTATACCATGTACTTTGTAGCATTTAAACAAAAGGATTTTAAGTATGAGTGTGTGTGTGTGTGTGTGAATTTGAGGCTGGATGTGAGTGGGTCTAACTGTTGCAGAGACAACTCAGGCAAACTCCATTTAAAGACTTTAAGGACTAAACTTAGTTTTCACTTTTACACAAACGAACTTTCCACTTTCCACAAGGATTAAATGAAGCAACCCCAACCCTTTAGCAAGTATGCAAACAATTATATCAAACGTTATCTGTTTCTTTCTTTCTCTCGCCCTCTCGCCATCTCCTTCTCTGCCATGCTGAAGCATCATTATTTTCATTTTATCGAGCTGTTTAAGTAAACTCTTTGATGCTTCATGCCAAAATGTACGCGTCTCGAGATAGAGCGACGCGTAATTAAATCGGTAAATATTTTCCAATCAAGTAAAAGCTAAAGTTTGTGCTCTTCGGAAAAGTATTTACGTGTTGACGATGAGTGGCGATGAAAGCTTGTTACCATGTCGTTGTTGCAGCATCACTAACAACCCTCAACCTTCAGCAATTTCTTTTCCGCTCCTATTTTCTCGAATAATAAATAACTCTAATGATGACCTTAGGATTACTTACGCTTTGCCACGCAGCGTTTCTATCTCGCTTGAGAAAGCTCTTTATACTTTAGCAAACTAACGTGAAAACTTTTCAGCATCATAAAAAACCATTTCTTTTGTGATCATTATTTTGCAAAATATAAATCTGAAGGTCTATTTAAAAAGCCTTTTGTTCGATGTAATAATCTTTGTTATGAAATCTTACCAATAGTATAATTATTATGTTTTAGAAATGGCTTTTTGCAGATGGTTTTTAAACAAAATTTGAAATGAAAGAAAACTGAATAGCATTCAATTTACTATATTGAATGGTAGCAAGTTGGTACGGGTGTAGTATATTGAACGAAGTAAAAGAAGCTTCAGAAGAAATCATACAAATAGAAAACGGTTTTTTCTTACAACGAATAATCTGATAAGGTCACGGTTACAGCTTTCCTCTCTGCCGAAGTGCCAGAGAAATTTGTCTATGCGTAAAAAAATCTCTTCTGAAATGCGATTAAGCGGCTTATGATTACTTCGATATCAAGTATGCTGCCTTCGAAAGCAAGTACCCCATTAGTGAAAATTTCCATTCATTAAAATGTAATTGCGGCTTCACCATCGACCGATCCATCGGCTCGATTGAAAAACGCTCTCAACCTCTGTGCTCATCTCGTCTCTACGTTTGATTAATTAATGCTCGCATTAATTAATTTCTTTTCGCGTTCGTTCAGCGTCGAGCGTTTGGCGAGGCTATAAACGAGTGGGCCGCATTCACCAATCCTGCGGTGGCCTGTCAAGGACTTTTTAATTTGCTTGAATCCTCGCAGGTTCTTTCTCGACTCAATCTCCTTCTCGTGTATTGAAGAGCAGCAATTTGCAATGTAATTCATTTATTTATTTATTTACACGAAGGACATTCAGGATTCTCTTTGACAATGAATGGAAATGAATACCACTGAATTTACTGTCTCTGCTGCTGCTGCTGCTCTTGGTTTTGCATTATTAATTAACTAATTAAAAACTCTTGTCTTGTATTTTTCTCTATTTTTGTCTCTCCCGCACTCGCACTCTTTCTTACAGAGACCAAAACAATCTGCGGCGATGTACCGCCTCATTACTGGGAGACGCCTTATTCGCAGCCCTATTTCGACAATTCATCGCGACGAGAGGTTACCGCGACCGTGGGCCAGGCGGCGCTGCTGCACTGCCGTGTGCGAAACCTGGGCGACAGAGCGGTAAGTATTCGTCTGGCGGTAGATCTATGGCCACGACCATTCATCTTTGCCCCAAATTGAAAGAAAAGCCTTTAAACCGAACACTATTTCAATTACTTTTTTTACCCGAAAAAAAAAACTTTAAAAAGAGGAAAGAGATTGTGATTATCGACAGTGTGAGCTATTCGTCTGGCGGTAGCTCTATGGCCACGAGCGTTCACTCTTGAAAAAAAGACTTTAAAACGTATACTAAATACGTTTTGAAAGGTACTCAGTACCCAAACGAATAAAAGCAGAACAATTACATTCAAACAGTGCTCTTACGGAGGTAAGAGGTCTTCTCTTTCTACATATTTCGTTCCTTGGTTTTCGTTAGAAAATTGTGGGTAATTTAATTTTTTATATTGTATTATATACATATGTACTCGTATAAAGAAAGGCAGTTGCGTTGAAAAATCGAATTTAGAAAAATCTAATCGGAATTATTAACAGAAAGTGATAATGAAAGAAAAAGTTTGACTATTGACCATACTCGTACTATATAAAGTCAGTCTTTTATACGTTATGAAATCAGCAAAATGTATTTATTATTTTACAACAAAACCAATAACTTTTTCTCAGTGAAAGCCTTCGAGTATCACTAACGATCACTAGCCATCGATTTAAGGATCTCTAAGAGGTCTGCAATCGGGCCTTCCGCAGGGCAGAGCCCTCAAAAGCTAACTATTATTATTTTATGCATATAGTAAATTGTGGCGGTTTTTGCCAAAGTGTACTGTTGTTGTTGTTGTTGTTGTCCCGTTAGCATACTTGACTCGAACGCGCGACGGTGGCTGTAAAACGTGGCAATGCCAACGCAAGCTGTAACCGTTGCGTTCTCATTTCGCTTAGTTATGGTTGTTGTTGTTGTTATTTTTATTGCTCTTGTTGTTGTTGTTATTTTACATATTTGTTCTTGTTGCATCACTTCCACCGCACACTTCATCCCATTTAAACAATAAAAAATATCGCTTTTGTTCTTATCGTGTGTCCTCGTACGCGTTATTCGCATACGCTGCGGCTTGTTGTCGTCTTAGCCCTGGTTTATGGTTGTTGTTGTTGTTGTTGTTGTGGTTTTTGTTCTTGTTCATTCCTTTTGTCAATGCCCGCCGTGAAGGTTACTAGAGTGGATCCGTTAAACGAATCCATTTCATCCGTTTCTTGCATGTATTTTCCCCGACTCATTTCCGACAGTTTGCTCCTCTTCATCTTAAGCTTCTTCTCACCCCCTTTCTCTTCTTCTTGTTCTTCTTATCCTTGTTCTTCTTCTTCTTATTCTACTGTTTCGTGTCCTTCACAGTAATCTTCACACGCTCGTTAGTGGCTTTTATTCACAGCTCAGTGACAGACAGTGTCCCTGAGTGCATTTATGTGTGTGTGTGTGTGTGTGTGTGTGTGTGTTCACGCAGGTGTATTCACCATTTCCCCGAGATGGTGACACATTGTGCTGGATTTTCTTGACTGTGTCTGCATCTGTTTCGGATCCTGCCGGATAGAATCTGGTTTTATTTTGTTTTTGCTTTGCATTTTGTGGGGCGCTCGAAGTGATTTGGATGAATTTTCTTGTGGCTGATGCAATAAAAGTGTCACAGCTTTGCGCGAAGGTAATATTTTACA
This sequence comes from Conops quadrifasciatus, assembly GCA_949752815.1. NCBI lineage: Eukaryota > Metazoa > Arthropoda > Insecta > Diptera > Conopidae > Conops > Conops quadrifasciatus. Next base: position 17,965,271 of record OX457078.1, on the reverse strand, counting down.
CGTACGAAATGAGGTTGAAATTAATTTTCTGCCATTTGTTATGCAAGAAAATGGATTGCATTCACGAAAACTTACAAAATTGGATAATATCGAGATAACGTCGTTGTCTCAGAGAGAGAGAGAGTAAGAAAAGGGAATGAAGTTTACTAATTTAAAATGTAAAAAGCATAAAAAGCATGAAAAGAAATTCTTAAAATTGGAAAATTAATATTGTCTTGTAGCTGCTTTTGCGACTTACCTTCGGCGTACCTTCAACATCCATACGCCCAGGTGACGTTTTATTTCTAAGGCCCCGCAGGTACGACGAAAACAATTCCTTCAGAACACCGTCAATAATTGCGACATTAAACGTAAATGAGTCACGTTCTTGCGTTCAATGCGGATTATTGCATCGGATTTGATGGAGTATTGCACATTAACTATATTTTGAAGATCTTTAGAATTTGCTTAGCAATATTTTCCGTGCTATAGACACCCTCCCCGACGCTCCCCAACGCCCCCCAACGCCTTTTCCAAACGGGACGTGATCTCGAAAAGGAAACACGAACTCACTTTTTCAAACGAGACGAATTCGAGAGGACGAAACAGACATTTTGTTGTTCATCGAGATGTCATGAGGCCGCGTAGAAGTCTCTCAGTCTCTCTCTCTTTCAGTTAAAGAAAATTTTCATTTAAGAAAGAAAAAAAAAGCCGAATTTTTTGTAAAACGTTTATACAAAATTTATTGCTTATAACTTTTCTTTTCCTCTTTCTCTTAATTGATGACTACCTACGAGTATAATTTGGTCATAAAGCGAACGTTTTAATGTAATTGAATATTTTTGCAGCTTAATATCTTCTTCTTCCTACTCCCATTTCCCATTTTTCAATTCTTCTCAATTAATTTAGCCATAAAAATAAATCTCTAACCTTTATCCTTAGTCGTTTCTCAACACTTAAATCGTTTTTTCCGCTCATTCACGGTTAGAAAGTGATGCACCATTAAGGAATATTCTTTAAATTTTTTACGAGTATACATATATAAAATAGAAGTTTTTGAAGTAACGATGAATTTCGTAGACAAACACCAAAACTTTATTGGCCACATTAAATTTTATTATTCTAAATCCCAACAAAAAAGCTGGGTTGTGTGTCGCCCCTGACGATGGTGTTCAGCGGGTAAGACACCGCAAAATTTCCATAAACGGTCATGAAATATTCATGATATACATACATAAGTATTGAGGGTCACTTGCGGTCGGCATTCATTATTTGTTAATAGCCGCTGGATGCTACGTGCCTTCGAAAATGGGCTCATATATATTCATTGTGTACATACATACATATATTAAAAATAATGGGCTGGTTAGCTTCATGGACTGTAACAAATTATGGTGGGTTCCATTTTTCATTAACAAAGGGCTAGTAAAGGGCCAGAATTCATCAAATATGTCTTTAATGCACACCAAATGCGCCGGAAAATCGGGGTGAAAAACTCAAAATTGAGTTTGTGGAAATTTGGGTCAATACTCTGTGGTGTTAACCTGCTTCTCCGGTGACCTTATAACACCTGATAACACTCGTGGCTATGCTGCTTCTTATAGAAACCTAAATAGGTCTGTAGCGGCAATGATCTCAACCTTAACCGCCACCTTCAAATCGACTACACTCGTCGTCCATTTAATAATGTCTCTTCCTTTTTCTCTCTCTCTAACACACTTTTTTTCTTTAACAGGTTTCGTGGATACGCAAACGTGATCTTCACATACTCACCGTCGGCATATTGACCTACACGAATGACCAACGATTCCAGTCGCTGCATACCGAAGGATCGGACGAGTGGACTCTGCGCATATCGTCGCCACAGCCACGAGACTCCGGCACCTACGAATGCCAAGTATCCACCGAACCGAAGATAAGTCAAGGATTTCGCCTAAATGTTGTTGGTAAGTGGTACATAGAAGTGTCTATAGTGTGTATATTGTATATGTATGTGCCACTTTTTGTGGGATAAAGAAAGATGGCAAGTGTGGCAAGTAAGCAAGAATTTTTTGCAATGCTAAATAGCAAAAAAAAAAAAAACCAACTGTTTCTGATTCTGATTTTGTTGGTCTATTTTTACGCTTGTTTAACAAAGTATTCTTAGAGCAGGCTCTGTGAGCTCTCTGCACGCTCTTTCTCTCCCCGAGAGTACGGTTCCCTCAGTACCATCATTAGAGTACCGACGTGTATAAGTGTGTGTGTGCGCGCTTTGATAGCACACTCTTATCCTACTCAGTGTAATACATTTTGTAAATGCAAATACTTGCAACATTTTTCGCTAATGCTCGAGATAAAAATCTTTTGTGAGTGAGAATGTTACAAAGTAAGCGTACAGACTCTTTTTACCCGTTGCAAAAGAGCCCAAACAGCACAAAAATGTGCGCTAGTAGTAGTGAAAGTTTTTATAGAGTATTTTGTATAGTGGCAGAAGCAACGACAGCAACGACAGCAGCGACAGCTCCGTATCGAATACGTAAACGGGACAAAGAAATACCGGATGCAGACGCTTATGCCGAAATCAGATAAAACTTTTATTGGCAGAAAAATGTCTTTTATTCATGGCAACAATTTGAACCATGGCTGCGGAGTATGGAAAATGGGAGAAAAATCAATATCTGACATTCGAGGTGAAGACGACGGAAGACGATTAAAGAAAGCCAACGAAAGGAAAGAAAGAGAGAGAGAGAGCTAGTAGAAAGTGGGCGAGGAAACCAACCAGGCTAACATCATAGAGGCGGGTGTTACCACCACCATCGCACAAGAACATTTCTTTTTTAACGAAAAAGAAAAACAACTTCAGAAGCTCAAAATGTTAATTTGCTCAAAAGTTAAAGACTTGAAAAACTAACCCTTCCGCATTTGGTGATACTTTGCGCAGTGAAGGGCAATATGTACAGGGCAATTTTTAGCAGGATTTTTGGGTATCTAAAAGGGCAATAAAACACCCAGAAGAATTATTGCCGGGACATACGCAACGCACTCAATGGTCTGGTCGAAGGATAGAATCCGTTTTAGGTTAGCTGTATAGCAGAAGAAAGAAAGGAACGAAGGAAGGAAGAAATGGAAGGAAGAAAGGAAGAAAGGAAGGATGGAAGTAAGGAAGAAGGAAGGACAAAATAAACATCAGAGTGTAACGTTACGTTTCTTATGGCTGAGGTATAACTCAGGGCTTGTCCAGGCTTCGTCAAAGAAAATTTATATTTCTGGTACCAAATTCAAGTGAAAAGATTCTTGTTTGAACTTTTACTGTATGTTTATTGTTATGTAGCGAATATCGATTATTTAATTGGCTTAAGACTACGTGGACTATTCTAATTTGCTGCAACCAATTAACATTTGATGTTATGTATTGATATATAAATTTCAATGAGCGCTTTTGGTAGAGAAGTACTGCTCTTTCCTCTTCCATTAACAGAGCGTATGTCAGGCGGCTTCATTCTGTTGAAAGCAAAAGGGTTCTTTCAAAATTAAAAAAATTATAAAATAAAAGTTTCATATTCTCATCATGTACGATAGCTTTCCGAGAACACACACACAGACGGTCTTTATGAGGCCTTCTACTGATTCGATGATGTCTGCAAAAGTCTGCTATGAATCAAGTTGATTGCCTTTCAATTTGATCTCTCGACATCGCGCCATCGTGCCCTCCCCTTCCTTTTCCTCTGAATAATTTAAGTTTTTAATAAAAAACAAACCAAAACAATAACTTTCTTTTCTCTCTAATCTTTTGCAATCAATTCGCAGTTTCACGCGCGAAAATCCTGGGAAATTCGGAGCTCTTCATCAAGAGTGGCAGCGACATCAATCTAACCTGTCTGGCCATGCAGTCGCCCATTCCGCCGTCCTTCATCTACTGGTACAAGGGCAAACGGGTGATCAACTATTCGCAGCGCGGCGGCATCAACGTCATAACCGAACGCTCGACGCGCACGAGCAAGTTATTGATAGCGCAGGCGACGCCAGCGGATTCGGGGAACTACACCTGCTCACCGAGCAGTTCAGGTGAGTCGTGCAGGTCTGACTGACTGACCCTGTAAGTGTTGGCAAGCAAGCAAGCAAGCTAAAAAAAAAAAGGTTGGCGATCCAAAAGTAAAGTTGCTGTGTAGCGTTTATTAGTGTCTGCAGATTCTGTAGGATTACAATCAATTTGAGAAGCTTCGACAACGGAGACTCTGCCACATCCGCAAGCTCGGGGCGAAAGGAAATTTTCGAATGGAAACTTGAAAACGGTGACTTGCCCGAGCTCGTCTGCGGTGACGTTACACCGATTTATGTGCCGTGCCAAAGAATAAGAGTTGGTGGATCGAAAATAGCTGAATTGGTATTAAAATGTTGAGTAATTCCACCCCCTTTCCCCCCGCCCTGGTTGTTCTGTACAGCTTTGTCACAAATTTTCACAATTTTACACAATTTAACAGGTCTTGCTCACAAGGTGCTGCCCTTTTACTACCTGTTTTCAGTTTTGCTCTGCTTCGTGCTCGCTGTTTTGTTTTCTTATGGTTTTTATTTGCTGCCGACAACCGAAAATGGCGTCCCCAACTGCCGGACAGCGCCGTAATCCAGTGAGCTAAAAAGCAGCTCCTGGTTGGAGCTGGGTTGCTTGTGGTTGTTGTTGTTATTTCGACCGCTGCTATTTTTCATTTAATTTTTCCGCCTTTTTGGTTTTTATTTCTTCGTCATTGTTCGACTTCTTCTGCTTCCGGTTCGATATTCGATGCAACCGGTCGGTCGCATTTTGTGGACCAATGTTGGCAATTTAGTGAAACTCGTTCACGTCAGTTTTAAGGTTTATGGTTTGTTGTTTCCACCAAACAAACCAAAATGATTTATTTCTTAGATTTTTCTTTGTCTTTGTATCGATTTTTATCGTTCGGACCTGCTCAGAATGATAACTCCGGCACTATCATCGCAAAAAGGAGTAGAAAGAAGTATTCTGTCAATAATTTGCAGTTTTTATTTGGTTTAAAGCGAAATAAAGTGGAATAAATACGTACGATAGTACAGAGCTTTAGAGAGAAATACATTGTACAAGGGCGGTCTCGCTTCGGTAACTGCTGACTGCTGATGGTAACTGCTAGTAACCGCTAATGCTAAAGTTCGTTTTCTTACTACGAGTATATAAAACGATCCCTTTAAAAATATTGAAAGTTTTCACTTGAAATGTATAAACCTGCTTTGCATTACTTTAGCGTTTATAAATTTTTGCTAAGCTTCTTCTAAAAGGTCTTCAATATTTGACAAAGTTTTCAAGACAGCTTCCTAAAGGTCTGCAAAAATCTAGTCCGTAGCACAATGTAGTTTAAAGTGTTTGCAGACATAAGAGTTAAAAAGAGTTATTTAACTCCGAAATTTAGCTTGCAATTATAGATTGCAAATTTCCATGAAAGATTGCAAAATTCGGTTGCAATGCAAATATAACAAAGTTATCAAGACAGCTTTCTAAAGTCTGCGCAAACCTAGTCCGTACAACAATGTAGTTGAAAGTGTTTCTAGACCTAAGAGTTAAAAAGAGTTATTTAACTCCGAAATTTAGCTTGCAATTAAAGAGTGCAAATTTCCATGAAAGATTTCTGTTTAGAATTTTCAGCTTAAATTTTTATGAAGCTCAAATTTTAATGGATCGTCCCTAAAATCAAGAGTTTCAAGTCGGTTTGTTGTTGAGAAAAGTGAGACAATTCCTCTGAATGTGTAGCAGCACTTTTGCTATGCCAATGATTCATCCAGCAGAGAACCCTTTTCACTCGTTACTTAACATAAAATAGGAAAAAAAAACGTAATATCCAATTTGTAGTATATTCTGCTGTGAGAGTTCCATTAAACTGTCTAAAAGTTTGATCATATTCGGCTACTGCAATATTGTTTGGAAATAGTTTCACTGCAGTCTTTCGATACAATGTCAACCAAAATAAAACCGATAATAACTACCAAAACAACAACAACAACAACAACAACAACTGCAGAATATCAACAATGGCAAGATATCATACTTTGTATGATGGTTTTTGTGTGCGAAAACAACGGACCGGACTGCCTTCCTTGGTCAAGATGATGCAGAAGCTGAGGAAATATAGTACTTACTCGTAGATGAAAACGAGTATATAAAGATAACATTGTTGCTGTATTTTTTTTTTATTATTTCAAAATGCATAAAAGTATATATAGGCGATATTTTGTTATTCTCATTAAGCACTATGTTGGAAAAAGTATTTTCACCTTGAATTTCGTTACGAAACTGATTTTTATTTAGTGATTTTTCTTCTTATATAGTCTTGAGCTAGTCGTAATATAAATATCTAAACTATGGGAGACTATACTTAAACCTGCCCTCTTGCAGCGTGGGATCTATCTGTTATTTTAGATAGAAATAGAAATTACAATAGAATAGAAATAGAAATAGAATAGAAATAGAAAAATAGAAATTACATTTTTATCTACTTTATATTTTTTCCTCCTCCTATACATCTTATAAATGTGGACTGTATTTATTAATAGCCACTGACAAGTTCTTTATAAATTTGCTTCTAAAAATTTGCTCTTAAATCCACCTTTAAGAGCAAATTCAACCTTTTTAGATCATTTTTAGCACCTTTGAAGACCTTCTCCTTCTTTGTTGTGGGTCTTTTTCATTGACACTGAATTGTATTAACTCGAAATTATTCGCAAATCATTAAAGTTATTGTGGTGGTAACTACCGAATTGGTCTTCCAATTGGCCACTTTTGAAAAATCACTTCATTCCATTTATCTCACGTTCTTCACTGAAAATTAATTCTTATGACCTGAAGTATTTATTTTCACGATGGGTCGTCATTGAACTCTTCGATGGTCGAGCGTCCAAATCGTTTCGAAGCCTGTCATCGGCGGCGTGAGCCGAGTGTGTATTTTTTATTTGCGCAAAATCATCGCGCAAAAAAAGGGGTCAAAGGGGTTAACGTTTTTTTGCATGCCATGCCGTTTGCTCACGTTTTCACTGCGCGGAAAATTAATTTTCCGCAATCACGTTTCACATTGTTTTACAGTTCGTTAAATACCATTAGGGTCGTCAGTGCCCCAAACTGTGCTGTGGTGAGAGAGTGTCCCTCTTTTCTAAGGCGTTTACGAACTCATGAATACGTAAAGGCTCATGCCTTGAAGTGAATATTTTTCATCATGAATATTTTCAACATTTTCGGCCTCGGTCCATGGCCGGACCCGGACCAGCTGCTGCTATTGATGTGGTATGTTGGTATATCGTTGGTATATCGCCCAATTTTTCACAATAATCGAAAGCGAAAGAGAGGGGCGGCTAACAGATAAATCATTTTTGATGCAGTCTAGATAAAGGTTGACCCTTTTATCTGCGAACTACTTTAAAAATTGCATTCTTAATGCAATGTAGATTATCTCTGGCCTGGCCGAAGAGATCTACAGAAATTCATTAACGAGCATTGCTTTAAGGCACCTTCTTCTGAGAGCTTGCCTCATAGTCTCATTTCCGGTTTCTTGTTTGTTTATTCGCCGGCTAAAGGATTCTCTCATACGGAAAATTGCTTTGTGCTTTGTTCAGTCACATTAATTTTCTTCTCTGCCTCGAAAAGCAACCGAAAACCAGAAGCAGTATGAAGAAATAGTATGATTGTGGAATACGAAACAGGGCACACCATTTTTTTTTCGGGTTAGCAAAAAACTAATTTAATTTTCTTTTTCGTTTTTTAATTCTTCTGGGTTCGTAAGCGGCGCATTTGAAAACCTTCGAAGGATTCAAAACGACCAAAGGAAAAAGGAGTGAAAAATTGGGTTTTAAAAGCTTTTTTTAATACAATTTGGCATTTTATGCTTTGAAGTCTTCGTTACACTCGAACGACACTCGCTAGACCGAGCCCGGTTGGTATAAATTAAATTTCTTTCATCTTTAAAAAATGCATTTTGCAAAATCTTTGCAGACTGAAAAAATGAATAAGAAATCTGAAAAGATTTTATTAGGTACATATTTTTTTTAGAAGAAATTAATTGAAATTTTCTCAATTAATCACCGTCTGTGGGCACGTTAAAAGGGACGCCCTAATCCCCTTTTTCTATTTCATCAAGTAATCAAACTGTATAAAAAAAATGGTCATACTAAAAAAACTCCAGATAATGAAAGCCGGAAAGAGCAGACAGACTTCAGATTTCAGGCTCTCTGCTCTTTGACGCGCGACACTTCACGTTTTCTCACGTTGATGTAATTTATCACGCCGTCGTCACATTAAATTGAAAGCTTTATTAAATCTCAAACACAAAAAGGGACAAAGGAAACCAAAAAAAGGAAGAAAAAAGGTATCCTCCATTATGGATTACTTCGTCGTAACCTTTTAACACGCCGGAGTCGCTCTGAAGGCACTCTGAATACTCTGGTACTATAATTAAACATTTACTAACTCATGAAAAATTTGTGCGGAGTAATTTTTGGTTTTCTTTCTTCGGAATGGTCGGACGGCGGGACGGGCTGTTTCTGTTTTATTAGAAATAACGAGAGAGAGAGAGAGAGAGGACAACTTGCTTTAGGGCAACTTGCTTTAACGTTTGTCATGGGCACGTGGGAAAATGAGCCAGTGACCATGTGGTCGCGCAAAATTAGTGTCTATAGTTTGTGGGCGTGCTCAATTCAATTAGTCGAGATGAGGGCGACGGATGAGGGCGACTGATGAGTTGACAGAAAAGAGTAAAGCTAAAGCACAAAAAGTTCTGTCTTTCGTGACAACGAGTTTTAGCAACTCTCTAAACAGATTTACTCAAAGCAATGACAAATTTTGTGACGATGACGATGACGATGACGATGACGAGGGTGAAGTTTAGGCCTGAGGGCATAAGTCGTCAACTGAGTCCATCGTATATATTCATATATTTATACACAGACGTCGTTGAATATGTATGCCTTCGTATTTTGTGGTTAATATTGTGTTGTTATATTGCGCAATCTTTTAGAAAATTGTACGTATTCATTCAGAAATTAATATTCGAAGACGTAGAGAGAGCTTGCTTTGGAAAGGAGACGTCGTCATAATGACCACCTCTTACGACCAAACGACCCACAAAGGTCTTTAATATTGTACGCAACAAATAGAGAGAATGTTTATGAAATGAAAGTTTTAGTAGAATATATGGTCTTTTATATTTTTTCGTCCGCAATTTGTTTTTCGAAAATCACAACAAATTCACTGAAGCAGACATTTTTTTAAAATTTAAATTATTCAAAATAATTTCACTACAATTCGTTAAATATCAATAGAATTAAGAACGCAACAACAATATGAAATTATTTCAATTCGTTTCGTTTTTCTCGCAATATCACAATATTTTCTTATTCCTTTTTGGGTTTGTATTTTCTATTTTCGTTATTATTCGTTATTATTCGTATGTTATTCGTTATTATTCGTATGTTATTCTTTGTTATTTTAATAAAAAAAAAAATTCTTTTTACTCTGGATTTTTACGTCTGTCTCACCAACAACAGCAAACAACACAACACATACCAAGCCACAAAAACAACATCTGCAATAACAACAACAACAACATAATTTTTCCCGCTCTCGTTAGTAACGGAGCGCTTCTGCGAACCAAGCAGCGCCAGCTTGTTTTGCCAACCAACGCCAATGAAAATATTTTCTCATTATTTCCACTTCAGTTAAATTTTTACCCACTCATTTATTTCACTTCTTCCTCTTCTTCTTCCTTTTCCGCTGCAGATTCGGCTTTTGTTGTGGTGCATGTAATCAACGGTGAGCATCCGGCTGCGATGCAGCATGGAAACAGCAGCGCCAACAGTTTATCAACATCGCTGCACGGCGTCTTCTACCGCGTATCAAAGCGCATGGCAGCCCTTGTGGCCGCACTAGTCCACGACGCTGACGCTGACGATGACGATGGCGATGGCAACGGCGACAGTAGAACGACAGCAGGGTGCTGCAGTGGCGGCCACGCTCTCACCGATTGCAGCAATGCCAAACCCACGACTCTGCGCTGCAGCCTGGAGACGCTGCTACAGGCGACCAGCGCGTTAAACTGGAGCCTCGTAGGAGCGGGCGCGCTGGTAACGCAGCTCTCCGTGTGGATGCTGTTGGCGACAGTTAGCAGGTGATTGCATGGCTAAAGGAATTAAGCAGTGACCAGCACGACGAGTCGGTCGTGCGTTTGTATAGAAAGCAGTATAACGTCATTAAGCAGAATAGTTTAAGCTCAGTTTTGTGGAGGGTAAGCGGGGGTGGTTGGTTTGGTGGTTAACGAGGTCGTTGAAAAGGTACGTTGCCGAAACATAATCTACCGAATAACCAGAACAGCGCAGTTTAGCATAAATTTAAAAAAAAAAAAAAAAGAAAAAAAACCGAGAGCAAGAATTTTGTTTGTATGTAAATACGTTACTATATAAGCGAAGCAGCAGGAAGCTTCTGTGTCTGTTTGAGCAGAAAATGTACATACGTATATAACATATAAAAAAAAAAATTGAAATTTAAAAAAATTTTTCATAGTGTAAAATTTATATAAATTCCATTAACGAAATGCATTTATCGTAGCAAAATTGAAAATAAACAATGAGCAGCAGAGCTCAGCTCATTCGGATGGTTCGCTCGCAAATAAACACAGACACACACACACACACCTACACACACACACCCACACACACAAAAACGGAAATTTAATTTCCGTTCCTTTCGGCTGCGTTCTGTATTTCCGTTTCGTTTACTTCAGCTCGAAAGTAGTTCTTCTTTGTTGCTCAAACGCGCGCCTTCTTAGCCGTCATGTTGTTTACATACGTGTCATGATTTAATTAGCGTAAGAGCAGATATAGCACCACATTTGGAGCTCACTTTTCTGTAACTATGTACATTTTGTTCCTTCTTCCTTCTTCGCCGTTGGCTTCTGTGAGCTTTTAATGGAAACTGAAACCGGAAACGATGCCGTTGTCGTTGATTATTTTTTAACAGAGCTTGAGTGTAAATGAGTTAAATAGTTCTGAAACTTTTTTCATTTTCCTTCCGTCACCCCCCCCCCCCCCGTTTTTTTTAAAATTTTCTAAATTAATTATTGCATTTTTTTGATAAAATTACGCTTGCAAGATTTCGATTTTGAGTGTTAAGCCTTATACAGTTCATGAGAAAATTGAATTAATGCTCTTACAAATTTTGTTTTTCTCATTTCTGGCAATTTAATCTTAATTAACGATTAATCTATTTGGTCACTTTGGTTTTAAAACCAGCGCGGCTTACATTTCTTCGCTGATATCGCTGAAGAAGATTTTCAATTTTATTTAAACGTTTTTACGAAAACGTTTTCTGCTTATTTTGCAATCATTTATCGTATGGCAGCACTTATTATTTCGTTTATTTTTTTTTTTACACTGAAGACCGACTGTTCGTTACGCCTTTAGCCATTCGACGATGCCCTTCAAACAGAAAATCTCACACGAATCTCTCTCCTTCGCATCAAAAGCAGATACTTGTTATGTTGGCATGCCAACACATACTTCAAACTTACATAATGATGTAACGTGTAAATGTAAAAAAAAAAATTTAAATTAAAATTGAAATTAAAACAAGTACGGAAAGGCTTCTGTAATAAATTTTTTTACAACTATTATATGGAAGAAATCTTAGGAACTTCATATTAAAAAAATGTTTAAAAAATCGTTCTTTCCAACATTTATCAAAAGGTAAAAAAAAAATGTTATATAAGTTCGTTCGAGGAAATAATTAAAAAAAAAATCCATGCGAAAAATATGCTAATTTTAAAGCAGCGAAGTTTACGTGCGTAAATCTTAAGCTTGTGAGGGTTAAGATTAAAAATAACACTCACGAGAGCTAAAATAACACTCGGCCATCCAATTACAATTTAATAATTTCCCAAATAAAGAGTTTTATGTTAAAAGAAAATAAAAAAATTTAAAACATTATGTAGGTGCAACCATTTATTTAAGAAATTGTTTAAACTCTCGCGGAAAGGTGAAAAAGGCGTTAATTTCAGATTGACAACTTGCTCATTCCTCAGTTATCGATTTTTTTTAAATAGTAATGCAACAAAAGAAATATTAATAAACTTGCAAACTTAATCTGAGCACCCTTCGGAGTGCACATCCCGCTTGTTTACCGTTCATATTATGTAAACACATGCTTATAATTCGGATTAATAATTTTGTGGATATTATAATTAAAAGGAAAAACAGCGTACTTATTCCGACACTTCAGCTTTTATTTATCGCTGCACTCGTTGCACTCACTGCACTCGCTGCAGTTACACGTTATTAATTCGTAAGCAGTTCATGGAGTGTGTTTGTTGTTTTTTTTTTGCATATTTCCACCCGCGTCACGTTGATCCATATGCGTTATTAATTAATTTTTCATATTTAACCTATTTTTATTTACAGCAGTTTTAAATGTGTGTGTGTAGGTGGGTGGTTGCGTATTTACTTTTGTAATAAATTGATGTTGAAATTAATTATGTTTTTATATTTAATCCATGATTTACGCAGAGTGATTTTACATGGAAATGATTAAGTGCTCTTGCTTCGTGAGTGGACAAGACTTCAATATAAAAAGTAGGAGGGATAGTCGTGCGGGAAGAGCGGAGAGGAGAAATAATTGTATAATATACATTGACAATTTCTACCATGAGCATCTTTCTCAAAGCTTTAATATTCTATAATTTAATGGGATACCTTGATTAATAGCGCCCTCTAGAGCGACTATATGTATAATTACATTGAGGCTTACAACTTGGCTTAAGGACATGTAGTCCTTTGCAGTGCACTTTTCTAGTGCGCAATTTCAGAGAGTAAATTTATGTACAATACTTTTCCAAATAATTAAAAAATCGTACAATTGAGTAACAAAAATCAATAAAAAAACAATAATAACAATAAATAAACAATAAACAATAAATAAATGGAAAACCTTCATTAAATTTAAATCTTCGTCGTTACAATTCGGTCTGATCTTGAAATTTAATTTTTCCCGATTTTAAACGATAAAGCAATGTTTTTTCAATGATAAGAACTTTCAAATTAGGGTCATAATTTTATTGCGGCGGTTGCTCAAATTGCAATTATCTTCGTAACTTCGTCTGTCTTCTTCATCATCTTTTGCTTCTTCTTCGTCTACTTTCAATTGAACAAAAAGTAATAACATTAAATTTTCATTAAAATTTAATCATAACGCATACTTTATGCATAAAGTTTTCAAAGTGATTTCGCGACGAGAGAAGCGAGGCGCATTAGAACAAAAAAAAAAACAACACATTAGCAGAAGAAGTGGCATCGTAAATGTTACGACTCGCATGCGATTTTTTCTCTCTGTTTATAAATATCATTAAAAAACACTGACTACGCGTGGCAGAGCGTCACACGGGCGTAGTGAGTACCTCGTTTGTAAATCGGTGTGAATTTGTGGGCGTTTGCGTGCGTGTGTGTGTGTGTGTAATAAAGTAAGTTTGGTGTATTTTATAAGCCGACGACGGCAACGCAACGAATTTAATTGCTGCTGCTGGTGTTGATAACGAGGCGTATGAGTAACTTTTAATTAGAACCAGCAAAGGATTAGAGCGCAGAAAGCACGAGTAGGTTGTACATTTTCAGCAAATCCACTTGAATTTCTAGAGCCGGAATGAAACTGCCGGTGGAGACCGGGTGAGGCCGGTGGAGACCGGTTGAGGCAGACATAAGAAATGGGGCGGTTTTTTTATTGGGACGGACAATTTAAACGCTTGATCGTGAATATTTTAAAATCAATACATTAAAACATACGATCCTACTACTTCGTATTTTACATTACTTGACATTACTTGACATTACTTTACATTATTTTACATTACTTTATATTACTTTACATTACTTTACAATACTTTACATTACTTTACATTACTTTACATTACTTTACATTACTTTACATTACTTTACATTACTTTACATTACTTTACATTACTTTACATTACTTTACATTACTTTACATTACTTTACATTACTTTACATTACTTTACATTACATTACATTATGTACTTTACATTACTTTACATTACTTTACATTACATTACCTCGAATTTTTCTACCATCGCTGTCCGGCTGGACCGGGCCGGGCCCACAAGCTAGATTGTCATTTATTTCATATAGATTGATATAAATGACACATACACACACACACACACATCCATGCCTCTTCAGTGCCCAAAGTTTTGCTTTTTTCGACCAAACCTCTTGCAACACTGTCGTAATAAAAACGTGGCTCAATAAAAACTGAGTAGGCATGGTTTGATGGCCTCCCCGGAGGTTGGTGGGGGGAGAGGGGAGAGGGGAGAGGGGAGTGGCAATTTATGGGGCAAGAGGTTAATGGATACGATGCAATGTTGTCTGTATGGTGAGAATGCGAACAAATGGCGAGTCAATAATTCCAATTGGTTCGTTTGTTTGATCGTTATTGTTTCTCGTCATACGAAATTCGAAATTCGAAATTCATGTAAAACCAAATATGCAATGGGTACAAGGTTTTTTTTTGTTGCCCTTGGCGTTGAAACGTTGTCTATGTATGCATGTTTGTACCCTGGAGCATCGGATGTGTTGCTGGGTTCATGCTGGCGTTCCCGCTGCTACAAAAGCTTCCGACTACGTATCATCATCTCATCGATTTGTCCATGCATTCCTTTTTTTTTGCTTTGCACTCTTTCCTTCATTATTTCACTCATCAATCCATTCGCGATCTCTTTACTAATTTGCATTGTGCGGATGTCCGCTGCGTTGCGAAAAAAGCCGCTGCGATATCTTTTCACAAAGCGTCACAAAGAGTGTGGACATTTCGGACACAAGGAATCAATGTGTGTGGACAACTAAAAGGATTGAAAAATTTTACGATTTTATTTTTTTTTTGTTTTAAGTGTTTTTTTTCGACAATTTACAATACTTGTATGTAGCCTTTATTTTTTAATCTGCCGCATTTATTTATTGCCATTTTTTGTCATCGATTTCAACAACGTGAGCCGTCGACGGATTGGTATTTTGCAACACCATGTGAAAATGTTGTAAAACAAATGACAAAAACAAAACTAACAACAAAAATTCGATAAGAACCGATCTACAATAAATTGCAAATAGTCCTTGAAATAGTTTATAGAGCTTAAAGGACCTTTTCGCGCTCTCAGCCGCAGTCGCCTCAAAAACGGCAGCAAGTGCTACCATGATTTTTTAACGTTGAATGATCTTGCGTAAGTCTTTTTGTAATGAAATTAACAACCAAAGTGAACGCAAAAAATCCTTCTCAAAGCCTCCTTTTTATACCGTAATACACACGCACACACACACACAAGCACACTCCGAAAACTGTAATTGATAAAATTATTACAACAACCACAACGGCGTAGTGAATGCTAAGAAATTAAACGTTTTTCTTAATAAGAAAAAAAATGTTTTTTAAAAAAAAACTGTATCTACTTTAGTTAGAGCGAAATAGCAATAAAAAAAACTGAAAATACAATAGAACATTAAATTTAGCTAAAATAGAAATTAGTATTTTAACGTTATTGTAAATATTAGTAAATCCAATTGTATTTATTTCAATGAATTTCCAAACAACAAATTAATTATATATACATATATACATACATATATGCAGTATAAAAAATACGATTATATAAACTGAATATAGACAAAATGGAATTTCTACTTGTAAATATCGTACTAAAGTATATAAAAATTGTATTACGTAAATGTTTTCCGTGAAACGATATTCGTATCGTGGAATAAAACTAAAACCGACACTTGCAAAAACTTGCAATTTTAACAACTAAAACTAAAATCAATGAACCCAAAAAAAAAACACAAAAAAAAACCAAAACCAAAAAAAAAACCATCTAAACAATCCATATTTTAAGAAAACAAAAACAAAAACAAGAACGAAAAATATGTATTTGAAAAATTTTCAATAATTAATTTTGTCTAAATAATGATGAAATTTTTGGTGAAAATAAAGAAAATTTATGTTGAATCAAATAAATTATTATTTAAAGCTCCAGTTTTATGGACCGCACCGTTCCGTACAGACGGACATAAACAAACAGAGAAAGAAAATTTTTAAGTAAGTATTATTTCGATATAAACTGTGTCTATATGGAAAATCGGACACAACAAGCTAACAAAAGCTTGTTCCAAAGCTCTAAATCCAAATAGAAGTTAGGCCTAAGTATTCGGGAAGAAAACTGTGAAGAATGTTAAGAAAAGAATATTCGTAGTAAAAAGTCATGAAAATTCAGAATGTTTCTTTTTCTACTTTTAGAACCTTTTAGGTCAGAAGTGTCATGAGAGTCGTATCTAGCATGAAAGTGCTACTAATGATAGATAATAATACCAGAAAAATTAACTTCAAGAAAGTTAAGAGAGGAATATTCGTTGTAAAAACTCATGAAAATCCAGAATGTTTCTTTTTCTATTTTGACAAGCGTGGTCAGGAATGTCATGAGAATCGTATCTAGCATGATAGTGATACTAATGATAGATAATAATACGTTACCAAAAAAAGTAACTCGAAGAAAGTTAAGAAAGGAATATTCGTTGTAAAAACTCATGAAAATCCCGAATGTTTCTTTTTCTATTTTGACAACCGTGGTCAGGAATGTCATGAGAATCGTATCTAGCATAATAGTGATACTAATGAGAGATAATAACACCAGAAAAATTAACATTGCAACAGGCTTTAGAGCATCTCTACAATCTCATGAAAGAATTTTATCGCGTCTATAATGAATAAAGAATAACTGTCATAAAAATACCAATTAAAAAACACAGCAAATGCTAAATAACCTACGTAAAATAGCAACCCCATCAAGTTGACCTAATATTTTTTAATTTTTATGGCATAATAATTCAACTCAGCGGTTTTACGCATTTTAACTTGCGTAAAATAATTAAAATAAATTAATATACTAAATCATAACTTTTAACCGTGTTATCATTTTAAAATTATCAAAAATTTGGTTTTTGTTTAGGTAATTATTTTGAATAATTGTAATTATTTTTATCTAATGATTGGGGATTATTATCATAATGCAGTTTAAATAAATTTCATAAATCAATTAAGTAATTATTAAAAGTAATTATGCTTATGCCTAACCCAAATAATGACAACACTGGAAAAAACGATAAAACAATGTATGTATAAATTTTCCAAAATATATGGAAAAAATATACGAGTATAATTTTAGAGAAGGTAAAGCGGTGAGGACTAATTTATTAAAATTTCTCCTGATTAAAAACGTTTCCGCGAGGAATTCTTTAGTATTTATGTCAGCTGACACTGGACAAAGCTATCACGATCTCAGTAATTAAACATTGGCATTATTTGTCAGCGTCACACAAACGCATCGAAGGATTTTGGTGTACCTACCTACGCGCTAGTTGCAGCTGTTCGTTGGCGACGGATGGTTAAATGTAATACCGCGCTACAACAATTCCATTCTGGCGCTCTTCTTCGGCGATTAAATGCGGAGATTAAGTGAGCTAAAGACGAACATATATTGTGAAATTAGGACCAACACAAGGACCAACAGCTGCTGGCAGTGTCAGAATGAGGAAGGAGGATTATTCAGTTTGTGAGATCCTTATTGTCTGTGTGATGCGTCCAATCCTTTCAAATAAATAATGCAGCAGTGACCAGCTGACAGTGAAGGGACAAATAGACCCTTTAGAATTGTTTCCTTTAAATATTTCATTTATTTTAGACGAAAATATCAGGATATTAAATATTATTGTATGAGAAATTCTTTGTGGAAAATCCGGCTGGTGTGCAGTGTACCATCGTCATCCATCAGTCCTTCCGGCTGAAAAGCAAACAGTAATACTCTCGACTATAAATAAACAGCAGCAGTGAAGGATACACGAAGAGACGTAGGTACATACAGCAACCACCACAAATTGTATTAACACACACACACACACAGCTTTCATTCTATTACATACAATGTAAAGCATGCTTTTAGGCATTCGGCAAACTAAAGCAGTTGTTTTTTTTGTTTGTTTTAGTTTTTGCCGGACCGAAAAACGTTGTTGGCTCGTTTAGTATTGATTTATTTGCACAAAGTGGTTAAAATAATATAAATATTTTCCTGCTTTGTGCCGGTTGTTGTTTGGTGTGATTAGCAAGGCGCGGCGATGGCTACGCCGCGGCACCGCAGTCAACCAACGTGGCTCAGCATAATTCAGTAGACCCACTGGACCAATTGTTGACCTCAAACGGTCAAACGCGAATAGTGCGAAATGCTAAAACCTATAAATATAATTGTTCAACATTTACATAATGTCAAGGATTTAATCTGATTTGCTTCATGATCATCTTCGTCATAATCCTTGATGAAATTTGGGAATTACAAAAATTACGAAAGCCCCAAAGAAGCCGACTCTGCATAGGTTTCTATTTTCTATTGTATTTTCTATAATTGGTGCACAATTTTACATACTTATTAAATAATAGAAGTTAATTGGAAACTTGTAAAAATTACCATCTAAAGACGTAATACGTTCTTCCAACTATTTTGGAAATTAAAGCAATATTTTATCACCAGCTCCTTGAAAGTTCTTTTTAAGGTTAATTTAAGGAGAGGACAAATTCTACAAGCTGGCAAGAATAATACTTTTTTTAGCAATATTCTTGAATTCATTAAATATTTAAGATAATTATTTATATTCAGTTGTTTTCCTGCAGAAGACGAATTCACAGTTTTCTGACAACAAAACTTTTTGGGTCATTGGCCATCGCCTCCGTCCTTGGAACTCTAACCTATAATATTTCGAACCATAAACTGTAAAAAAAAACAAAATGAGCCCAAGTAAGAATACTTGACGGAGTGTATTGCGTAAAAAAAGAGATGTAGAGATTTTTCTTTATGTCGTTCATTAATCTTTTATCGTTGGTTTTTTCCACTCAACAAATAAACTGCACTTCATAAAATCGAAGATTACCGAACCGCAATAAACCTAATTCAATTCCTCCTCATAAATAAATAAATAAATAACAAGCTTCTTATACTCTCCCCATCTTAAGCTGTGGGTGTGTTTGTGTGTGAATACGTTTATGCGAAACATCCCAGTACGAAATTTTAACGAAAAAAAACAACGCAAAAAAAACAACGCGCTTAAAGTGCGTACAGCGTTCTTCAACTACCGCATAAAGGTAGAAAAAACGTATCGGAATTATAAACATAAAATAAAAAATGAAAAGAAATTAAGTTATGACATTAAAATATATGGATAATATATGAAATTATTGTTATCAGCGCAGTAGAATTTAATAATTTTATGAAAAAATTTTAATGAAATTAATTTTATTTAATTTTTTCTGCTTCTTCTGCGTCTTCTTCTGACATTGTCTTGTTATTTCATCGATTATACGCGTATGTTTGTTACATACATCGACTCGTGTAGCGACAGAATTCCGATAGAAATGCACGATTATTATTTTTTGTTCATTGTTGGATAATATTCCTTTTGGGATATTACAAAAACCAACGAGGGCAAAAGAAGTCACGTACGCATGGTTACACGTGATTTTCTTGTTACTTTCTGTTGGTGACTTTGCATGAATGTGTGTGTGTGTGTGTGTGTGTATTTGTGTAGCTACAAGGAAATTTTATAGTAACATACATATATAGAGTAACTTGCTACGTACAAGATTTTCTGGAATCCTTTCCGTTCTTGGTTTTTTTGTTCTTTATTTTCACAAAAATGTTGTGTTTCAGAAAACTATGAAGTGAATTTTACATAAGAATTTTTTAGTTAAACCCACACAAAACAACAAACAAACGGAAACCATGTGCCACAAAAGAGTGTCCTTTGAGCACGAGTGTACAAGTATAAACGATAAAATAAGCCATAAAAACCCATCAACAAACAAAGAAACAAACAAAGAAACAAACATTGCCTCTAACGTATGGCAACGTATGTACTCGTAGATTGCAGCAACTAAGAAAATGTGTACTGTAATCTCAAGAGACGCCGTCGCTGCCAACTGAAATGATGTTGAATTTAATGAGAATAACAACGATAGCAGGTCTCTGCTCCGAAATTATAATACCCAAATGATTTTCGGCCTTAAAACTGCGTCCTGAAAGAACAACATAGCATTTTCGTTGCTAAGACAAGCACTGTTCTTTGTTGCAGGCAGCGTCATTTCCAAGAATTGAACTGTTGTGAGAGTTCATGCTCGTAGCAAATCTTCAGAGGATTCGTGTAAATAAAATAAAATAAAAAAATAAAATAAAGTAAAAAAAATAAATATAAATATAATTTTACAATGTTTCTAAAAGACGCCACAGGTAAAAATGTACCTGTTCATTATATTAACCTCTTGCTCTTCAGCGATGACTTCTCTTCTCCGTTCTCAGAATTTTCACGAATTTGTAAACTTTAAATTAAATTTGAATTTCTGCAGAGTTTTTAGAAAAATACATTTCAATCGTAAGTTTCGAGGTTATCTCTTGGCGTGGACGGCACAAGAGAGGAGTGCGCATTCAAAGTATTGCCAAAGAATTATTGGCGCCTTCGGTGCTGCTATGGAATTAAATTGACTTCAGACTGAGCGCATTGGTTGTGTGTGCTTAGTATCGGGCCGAAGTCGAACCATGACAACGCTTGGTGTTGTTCTGACAAAAGGTACTCTTAATTAACCCATTCGGCTGCTGCTGGTTCAGAAATTCCAAACTTACATAAACCGTTGCGTTCCATTCCACACACATACGCAAACTTCCGAACGAACCGAGCGAACTGTGGTTCGTACACTTGACTCGCTTCGCTTGTGTGCTGGCATCGGCACGGCCCACGATGATGATGACGATGATGATGATGATGATGATGATGATGATGACTACAACGAAGTTTTGTAAAACGAAGGTGTTGAAACGCAGCCGTGTACAGGATGCGCATAATGCTTTTAGGCGTTTGGCAATTTAAAGCTGCATACGAGTGTGTATTTGAGTGTCTATCTCTTGCCAATGCTTCTGTGCCGTCGCTGCTGCTGCTGCTGCTGCTGCTGCTATTGGTTAGTTTGTTTACCCAACGGCAGCGGTGCTGCCAACGACAACGAAATTTCGTAGTCAGGATTCTAATTTTGACTGATTTGCGTTTGTTTATGCGGAAACTTTTGCGGGCAGACGGAAAATTTTGCGGCACTTTGTTAAGGTTACGATGCCTCACGAATATGCATTAGAGAGAGAGAGAGAAAGAGAGAGAGTACTAAGCTTTTGCGAAATACCGAGTATACGCGCATTCAATTCGCAACCAAATGGCATTAATTTCCATGAGAGTAAAGCCTCAGCTGCGCAAATATTTTCCAGTCGCGCTGATTTGGCGCGAATGCACACGTTCCGTTACCAGAGTCTCCTTTCAATTAGAAATATTGACAGCGTGCCGCTGAAAAAAGAGATGCATGCATGTTGTACGCGTCACGGCGTAATGAGCAAACATTTTTGTATTTTGCTGAAATATGCATTTTTTGGGTCTCTGGACGACAACTGTGCTTACTAACTGGTAGCAGCCGCTTAAAGCTTACATTATTGTAAAAAAAATTTAAAATGAGCATAATTCATGGTCTACTCTCAGTATTATCACAGTCACATAATGCCAGCGCTCTTAATAATTTACAATATTTCAAAAACAAAACACTTTTCAGCTTTATTGTGGATTGCAGTTATTAGCGCTTTAACAGTCCACAGAGCATGCTCAAAAGCAACTGAAGTAATTTAATTTCATTGTAAATCAAACGCACCCTTGCGCATAAATCACGCAACACCCGCCCGCCCACCCGTCCGCCCGCCCGCGCTTCCTTCCTTCCCTCCGCCCCTTTTTCTATACTCAAACGAACAGATGTGATGCTGACTGAGCTGTTAAGGATGGTAAATTATATTTTATGCAAAATCTACAATCGGCTTTCTACTGAAACGGATACCGGAAACGGATGCAGCTGCTGGCGTACGAGTATATAAGTGAGTGCCGGTACGTATGTACATATGTATGTGTAATGGGTGTGTATGTGTTGGAGATAGAATGCGTACTATCGTCACAAACAGTATTTAAACAAGAGCAATAAAATATTGTGGAATTAATATTTCATTGCTTAGAATAAATCTTGAACACACCCCTCGCCCCCTCACCGCCCCTCAGCCCACTTTTACTCCTCTATAGTCTTTATTTAAACACCAGACACAGAAAGTAATTGCAATAAACGATTTGTTTAACTCTTGTTGCTCTGATATCAATATTTCGACAGCGCTTGAATGAAGAGCGGTAAGTGTGTGAGAGAGAGAGAGAGAGAGAGAGCGAGAGAGCGCGTGCGAAAAAATAACGGTAGATTTCAAAAAATTACCCTAATTTTGATAGAATTCTCGCTCTCTGATTTATAAAAATGTTATTAAAACCTCTTAAAATGTCTCAATTGTTAAGAATTCTATACGCATATTAATTATATGAGTGTGTTTGTAGGGATGCTTGGATGAATGAAGTATTCGTATATTGCCATTAAGGAACCGGCGTGCCGCCAATGTATTACGGGACGAAAAAAAAATATAGGTGCGCCATCTTTTATGTCGGTATGTGACTGTTTGGCCGTATTCCAAACAACGTGGACAGTCTGTCGGCAATATTCTTGGAGTCAATTGCACTTTATACGTAAACAAATGCAAATCATCCTTCAAAATGCGCCGCAACGTCGATCTACTGACGCCAAAATACTGAGCGCGGTGACGATACGGCGACATATGTATGTGGGTTCTCGGCATCACTTTCTCTTACCGCTTCAACCAGTTGATTGGAACGTCTTGGGCGTTGATGAACGGCATGTGGAGGATCTCTATCCACTATCGCGTGCTCAACAAAATTCGACACCAAACCACGAATAGTGTTTCAAAAGACGGCGCTTCTTGGCCACGATCGATTTTCGACGATATGCAAGAATATTTTCCATGTACAGCGTCACTATTTCGAGGCGCTGTTTCGGTGTGAAGCAATTTACTGTTATAATTGTACTAAATTGACGTTTCAAAAACATGTTTAGTTAAGTAAATCAGTTAATAAATGTTAAAGTTATTTAATGTTTGCATACCGTCACAATGGCGCAACCCGTTAGTACTTCGAATATTGTTAAAATTGTTTTTATTTTCTCACGTTAAGGCTTACAACTCTGATAGTTTGTTTGTGATTTTTATTCTTCAGAAAGGGTTATTTACCTCCAAACTTTTGCTCTAAAAAGCAGAAGCCAGAAGTACTTTCTGGAAAAAATCTTCAGAATGTCGAACGAGAATAAAAGGTTTTTTTTTGGTTTTTGAAAGTGTTATTTTATTTCTTTTATTTCTTGTCGGTATAATGGTCCATCGAACGGCTGACAATTAAATAAGAATATCACATTGAATTTCGTTACGAAACTGATTTTTATTTAGTGATTTTTCTTCTTATATAGTCTTGAGCTAGTCGTAATATAAATATCTAAACTATGGGAGACTATACTTAAACCTGCCCTCTTGCAGCGTGGAAAACGCAGCATGGGATATTTTCTATCTGTTATCTTAAAAATAGAAATTACATTTTTATCTACTTTATAAGAAAATTAAAATAAGTGTGTTTGTTCTTTAAAAAGAAAATCGTATAAGGTATATTGGATACTATACTATACTCGTACTTTGAATAAAGACACCCACACTTACATTCTTCGAATTGTCCGACCGATATACAATAGTCACCTTTGAATAGCTTTTACTTTTGTTAGTGTTTATGTGCGTATGCGTATGTGTTGATGTCGCTGCTGGTCCTTTTGCTCCTTTTAACCATGCATAAATTTTCCACTGCGGCAGGTCTGACAATGCTTTGTTTTGAATAGAATTTACTGCTTTTAAATTTTAGCCAACAACATGCAAGGATAATTGCCGGTGGTCCTTTCAAGTACTGCTAATTTACGGTAAGTTTTTAATATCGTAGCTAAACAAAGACGTAGGTCCCGGAAGGTTCTACTACTATAGACTGTAGGAATGATGGAAAGAGGAGGAATTAAGAATGTTGACGGGCGAGAAGGGAGAAGGAGGCGGGTAGGAGAGGAGAGAAAAGGCAGAAGGGAGTTTTGTGGTATTTTAATTAGGATGTACATACATATATGTATAGTATACTTCCGTAGAAATTGAAATATTCATGTTAGTATGTATAAATATTCAAAAGGAGTGCGTGTCTCCGCACACACACAAATACGATACATCCTCCGAAATAACTAAAAACCACATGAGAAGACTAATTTATTGACAGACAGACAGACAGACAGACGGAATATGTATATTTAATAACGAAAACATCTGCTAAGAACTTTATGCAAGACTTATTTTTCGGATGTTCATTAAAACCAGTATAAGCAAGATCCTGAAATACGACGCTGTTGCCGCCCTTTTAATAACATTTTGATGAAAACGGACGAAAATCGAGGAACCCTCCATCGCTGTGGTGTGCGGGTGATGGTATATATTATTCCGAAAGATTTGAAGAGATCTCAATAATCACATTTAAATGGGTTTAGGCTTTCAGAAACTGGTTTTTATTTAGTGATTTTTCTTCTTATATAGTCTTAAGCTAGTGGTAATATAAATATCTAAACTATGAGAGACTATACTCAAACCTGCCCTCTTGCAGCGTGTTATATTTTCTATCTGTTATCTTAAAAATAAAAATTACATTTTTATCTACTTTATATGTTTTCCTCCTCCTTCTATACATCTTTTAAATGTGGACTGTATTTATTATTAAACCTATACATGTGATTTACTTATTCCTACAATCGTGTTCATATTTGTACAGAAACAAAGAAACAAACATATTAAAAAACCGAAAAAGTGTCTTTGGAAAAGGTTTACATGCAATTTTTTTTCAGTCTCAAAATTTCGCAAAGGTCTTTCCTTCAGGTTTTTCAGTCAACCATGCCACTTTAGAGAATATAAGATCATAATTTAAAGACAATATTTTTTTCGAGTACAAGTACATTTTCAATGACTATACACTCATACCTCGCTATATGACCCGGAAATACGGGTATGAGTGTATTGTATTTTACTCAACTCTTTGCCAGACGCAAACACAGATACCGCAGATCAGAGGAAAAGACGTGGTATGGCCAAAATCCATACTTGAAGTAAGTAACGGTTGAGTACTTTTAGTTGCAAGGCAACTACTCGTATCGGTAGATGATACGTTCATGGATGTGGATACGCACGAGTGTGTATGAAAGCTTGTATTATCGATGAATAGGTTTTGACGAATCCAAAGTGTTGGCATAAGAAATGATAACATAAAGTGCAACGAAATAGTATGTGTATATAAAAAAGTGCTTTTTCAAATTCATGTTGTTGTTGTTGTTTCTTGTCAACTGTTGTCGAATGTCAAAGCAAAGACTTAAAGAAAAAAAAGCTGCGAAAATGGTATTGAATTTTCATACCGCTCAATAAATTGAGGTAGGCCGAAGAAGGGACGGGAAGAGGTTTCTAGGTTACTCGATCTGTGAACTCTTTCATGTTTAATGTTGAAAAAGAAATCGATGAATATTTTTGAAAGCGTTGAAATCGATTCGTTTTATTTTCAAGAAATATTTTCCAAATAATTAAAAAAAACAAAAGCAGACACTTTTACATTTTTTCCGCCGGAAATACCTTCCTTGAGGAATTCACATTTTCCATACGTAAAACCACATAGAAAAAGGCCGCCGATATACTCGTTTATAAAGTATATAATTCTGTAACGTATTTGTATTTGTTGTTAAGGGCTACAACATTTGAGTGTTGTTGTTGTTGTTGTTGTTGTTGTTGCTTATGCAAATAGCTCACCACTTCATCACTTTTCTCTTATCGCGGCCTGTTTGTTGTAGTACTATACTCGTATGTTCTCGGTTCTGTTTGGCGCAGTTCGGCCCATTGACCGGCCAGCAGCTTTCGCAGCGTTCCGACTAAACTAAAGTTCGTGTAACAAGCGCACTTCCGGTTTGCATCAACATTTA
Organism: Conops quadrifasciatus; assembly: GCA_949752815.1. Lineage (NCBI taxonomy): Eukaryota > Metazoa > Arthropoda > Insecta > Diptera > Conopidae > Conops > Conops quadrifasciatus. Next base: position 17,939,257 of record OX457078.1, on the reverse strand, counting down.
ATTAACAATTAATTCTACAGCTACTCGAAGCATGCTGTAGGCGTGCGTCCCGAGTGTGTTAGACATAACCGCATGCCGACAAACCGGCTCTGCGTCGTTCAAGCGGCTTACAAAATAGCCGTAAGCGCGTGTTTACAGCCAGTCGTTGACCGCCTTCGCCGACAACGCCGGGTCAATAGGCGCTGTAATGATTAACAATAGCGGCGCCTATTATACCCAGAGCGTTTTATGAATTTTAAAAAAAATACCACATTGTTTGTTTTTATCGTTTTTAATTTAATTTTTGTAGTTGTTAATATTTTTCAATTTTCAAGCATAATCAAGATGATTTCTGGCTGCGTGTAAAATCATATTGCTTCATTTTTTGTAGTTATTATTACAAATTTTTCTTTTTTTTCAGTTTCCTTGATTTACGATCGCATTCGGTGAGTGGCGGTGAGTGGCACTGCTGAGACTTTGACGAGCTCGAGTTGAGTACAGACTCATTTAATTGAAATTTAATATAACTTTTTTAACCCTTGAGTGCGCAAAAAAAGGCGTAGTTTGTGGGAGTGAGAGAATAAAATTCTTGGCCCAAATAAACCCTTAGATCGGGCGGAAGGACGGACGCACACACGGCACGAGTGGATTAAATCGGTTTTGGATTTACTTTCAAAAAAAAGCAGCAAAAATTGTAAAAGTTTTAACGAAAAAACTTCCTGCTGAACTTTCGCTATTTTTTGCATTATTCCGTAAGTCCCTGCTACCCTCCGGCCTTAGCCCTAGCATCCACCCTCTCATGCTGTGGCAATAATTTCACAAGTCAGACAAACAGCAGCAGTCGACTGAGCCAAAACTACAGCGACTACTAGAGCTCAGCTAAATCCTTGTGCTTCGTCTTTAGGGCCAAATTCCTTTAGTGTCAATTTTAATACTTTCAGCTTTCGGCTGAGTTCCTTTCTTCTTTCCTTCCTTCCTTCCTTCCTTTCTTTATTCTTCTTTTGGCTGCTGCCTGGATTTGGCAATTTTCTGTTTGACTTTAGGTAGCACCGCATGTGCACCGCTCAGAGTTCACAAAATCTTTGGGAATGGCAATGATTCCTATCGTTTAAGAAAATGTTTTAGGTGCAGCTTTTGCAGCATTTCGTCTGTTCTTTTTCTAGTCTTCTTCGTTTTCGTTTTGCTTCCGTCTCTTGCGATAACGTACCGAACTCCACAACAGTCGTCGCAAAATGACAGTCTTCGCATACGCTTCGACTCATTCAAATAAACGCTACTCGTTTTACTCCGTTCACTTTTGAAGTGAATTTTATCATCTACAATCCTCCGCAGAAATCTACTCAGTATGTCAAGCCTCATGACAAAAGTTTGGTAGAGTATAGTTGGAAAAAGTTGGATAATTTGTGTATGTCATTATTTGAAATGTCAACATAATGCAAAGCTGAAATTTAATTTATAAAAAAAAGGATGCCGGATCACGAAAAAAAATACGTAAGGATTTTAAACACGAATCGAGAAGTAAAAAGTTGAAAAGTTTATTGCAGAAATTTTATTTAAATTTAATCTAATGAGAACCTGCTTAAAGGTAATTTTTTGCTGCGTAATTTTTTTAAAAAATTCTAATAATTTAGCGTATTATTTTTTGAATTAATGTTCATCACTCTCAATGAGGTAATATTTCCATTAAGACAAGTCACAAAAATTCACGGCCATAAAATTCATAAAATTCTGCGCTGACCTTTTTGGTATTTTATGACTACGTAAATAAAAAAAAAAATAAGAAAAAACGTAGTAAAATCAAATAAAATTACTTTGAAATAAATATTTTTCACTATGATTTTCAAGTAAAAGCGAAAATATTAAAAATATACATGAAACAACCTAAAATATGAAACCAGCAAACAGATATTTAAATTAAATAATTTGTCATTAAAATGAATTGTGTGAGTTTTTGGTTTTAATATAATAAATATTTAAATTGAATATAGAATTATTTGTTCTTCAAATCAATGTAGTATTAAAAGTAATAAACACGGTGTTTGTTTTAAATATTTTCGATAAATAAAAATGTTTTTGAAAATATTTCGAGCCACTTCCTGAACCTAATATTTTTGCGCTTAAAATGAATATGTTTTACCTTAGATTTGAATACGTACTTTTAAATATGGCAATTATTATAATCAAATAGAAAATATTCAATTGTTTTGCTTCTCATTTTTCTCGGTGAAAGTTAGTTTGCTATATTATATCCGCTACCCACGAATTAGCAGAAAGCATTAGCACAAGCATTTTATCACATAGAAAATCATATCAAGTCGAGCGTATCCTTTAATTGTTTCTATTGGTTAACTCCGACAAAGCAATTGAAATTAAAAATTTTAATATATTCTAGTTAAACTTCTCTATTAATCTGGAATAATGCTGACGCAGACGCGGATGGCGACTATGTTTGCGCGCTACACTTCTCTGGTAATAAATATTTATTAGAGAGAGCTCATTGGGCACGTGGTAGATAAAGCAAATAGAATTGCATTCAGGTATACATAATCCCATACACACACTCACGCACACGCACACACACACACACACACACACACCCAGATACAATATACGTGCACACATAGCTGACCCACAATTAGCAGAGTTTTGGGTAAGGCCTTTTCATTTTACAAAATTCCGAAGCATTTCTTCTAGTAATTCTTATAGAGTGCGATGGTAGGGAGGAAGGGAGGCAGATAGATGTTCTTTGAGTTGCCATTGGCTGTCTTTAGTAAGATTTTGCTAAGTTATGCTTTCAGTAAATTCCGAGTATTTATTTTTTGCCTATTAGAGAACATATCAAGAGAATAAATATTTGATGAAATTGAGATTTTCTTGCCTCTTCGAACAAGAGATTTCTTTACTTGTGTCAATATTATTGTTGTTGTTTGTTTGGCCTATTGCAATATTGATTTATATAAAGTTATTATGTAAATAAAACTTACATGAATAATTGTCTTATTCTTTAGAGTTTTCCTGTTCATTAAATTCTACACGAAAAATATTTAAAAGTGAAAATGTATAGTATTTTGACTGTCAGAAATAACAGTATTATTTCCAGTTAACCTCAACATTCAGATCGATTTGAATTTTTTGTTTTAGGCCTCATAAAAATTGCGCTGTTAATTTTCGTACCTTCCATAATTCTAGCTCTATTATTTCTAAACAGATTTTTGAAATCTTTTTAAAATCTTTAAAGTCGAAAAAATATTTATCTTTATTAATTAAGTTTTTTAACCGCAAAGTCATTTAAATTTTGTTAGATTAGATTGATTATAAACAGGTTAACAAGAATTTAAATTAGGCCTAACCGAATGGGAGCTATGACAGCAAAGGTCTTACGGTTTTTGTTATTGTCTTAGCAATGTTTATTTTAAGCGAATTATTAAACGATAAACGATATAAATATTGTCCTTTTGTTATATAAAATTTTGCTCAAATTGTAGCACTCTGTAATTTTTTTCCCGACAATTTTGAAATTTTTTTGTACGATATTAAGTCAAGGTTTTCTACTAAAACTCAACATTATCAAGTTAATCATAAAACGTTTATGGCAACATTCAACAAAGTGCAACAGAGGCTTTCAAGTGCTTTCAAGAAAACGCAACAATTATTCGTGATCAATAAAAGAATCCAGTCAAAATAAAGATAGTAATATCTCTAGTTATATATCTAGTGCAGATATATAAGTACACCGAAGGAAAAAACGTAGTAAAACGAAATAAAATTACTTTGGGTTAAATATTTTTCACTATGATTTTCAAGTAAAAGCGAAAACATTAAAATATTTAAACTAAAATCATTTGTCATTAAAATGAATTTTGTGAGTTTTTGGTTTTAATATAATAAATATAGAATATAGTTTGAATATAGAATTATTTGTTCTTCAAATCATTGTAGTATTAAAAGTAATAAACACGGTGTTTGTTTTAAATATTTTCGATAACTGAAGATGTTTTTGAAAATACTTCTAGTCACTTCCGGAACCTAATATTTTTGCGCTTAAAATGAATATGTTTTATCTTAGATTTGGAGACGTACTTTTGAATATGGCAATTATTATAATCAAATACAAAATTGTACAATTTAATTGTTTTGCTTGTCATTTTTCTCGGTGTACGTTCGATGCTATTGAAATGACAGAAGGAAAGACTATAATTTGACTTTTGTTCTTCCTCAAGCCATTCGTTTCTTTGTCCGCTCATCCGTTTATCTCTTTGTCTAGAAATGACTTCAGCTGATGCTTTATTTATGCCATTTTAAGGACATTTGCTGTTGTGTAATAAAATCGAACTTTCGTAACAAGTTTCCAGTGCGTTTATTACAAGCATTGAACTAAGTCTATTAAGTCTTATGATGCGATTTTAATGCACTTCTCCATATTTATCGCACACTCGGAGGGAGAAGGCTATAGCAACAAAACGATTACTAGTAAACATTCTATAAAGCTTCGTGGTACTATAAAGACAATCGATCGACTAAAAGGTAACAGCTGATGGGACACTGATGGCCAGGAAGTTGCTCGACATTATGTCGTCATCATTTTGTTGTGTTTGGCAGCGATTAAAAGCGCATTATACTCCTTTAGTACAATATAAAAGCACTATAAAATACATAGATAATTTGAAGCAGTAAAGTACAAGAAGAAAAAGAAGAACAAGGGAAGGAAAAGAAGAAGCACATCTTATTGTTATAAAATTGAAGGAGGAATGACTTATGAGAGTAAATTATGACTATTTATTCTATAACATTACATCAAGAAGTTCATAGTTTAAAACAGAATAAAATTGAATTTTTTTTTTAATTGACTGCAACTTTGTTGTTTCATTAAAAATCTTTAATGCCGCATTGAGAAAGTTAGAAAGTATGATGTACTATTTATACTAACTTTTCTTAAACTTTTCTCTCTTAAGCTTTTACATCGACCATCATCGATGCTTTGGTTGTAGTTACCATTTTATGACATTAGCCTTGCGGTTAATTAAATTCCAGTAAAACAGAGATAATCCTTCAATCTTTACTCTGTTTCTTATAGTACTATGTATACCACACTAAAACACCGAACCGAACATGAATTGCTACGATACAAGTTAATCAATGTTTTCTGTTGTAAAGTTGGTCTTCTTGCTGATTTCGGTATTAACAAGAACAATGAGTCGGACAAAAACCGCAACAGTAATAATTTATTAAGAGAAAAGTTGTCTATAATACTAGAATTTACTATATAAAGGTAATCACTTGAATAAATGTCATGATTTATAGTATCACATAAGTGTTAGTTATCCATAACTACCTTCAGCATGTTGAATGAGAATAACTGACTAAGGCCGCATTTGTTTTTTGTCACTTTTTGTAGCTTATTTCTAACCTACAATAATAGACAGTTTAAACAATGGAGCCGTCGCATACGATTATAAGAAATCGACGAACTAAGTTTCTGCATAATAACATTTGTTAATGTCATCGTTACGATTTTTCTAAAAAAATGGCATTATTTAGAAATAATATAGCTTTGAAGAGAGCTCTTATTATTTCACGTGCTACTATTTCTCTCTGTGTATCTCTCTTCGACATTAATTGCAAGACGCCCGCTTAAACTCTGGCTTACGACTGTTTGAGCAGAGTCGTAGTCTCTTCGAATTGTTGCCAAGGATGAAAGGATAACATGTGCTGGGAATGTTTATAATGGACATCATTATCTCTAGCCAGAGTTAAATAACAACAAACAGAGCAATGACTTGCATTCACTTAAGTTTATTGTATTTATTATATATGTATGTATGTATTTATTTTCTTCTCGGAGAAATTAACTTCTCCTTAGAGAATAGAAATAACAACTGGATTATGGGTAATTATTTTGTTTTCCAATGAAAACATCATCCGATTAATACAATCCAAAACCAATAAAACTTCTACAGAAACTTTTTTGTACTGCATTAAAGGTATTGTTTTCATACTATTTCTTTGAAGTATTTCTTTAATTTCTTTTGTATATTGGGCTTTGTTTTCGCTATTCGCAGAAAACTGCCAAAGTGAAGTACGCGCAGATCGAATTTTGGCAAAATAAAGAAGTTGTTTGAGTTCGTTTGTGTTGAATTTTATTAGAAAACTTTCTGCAAAACTTTTTGCACTGCACTGATTTCATTTCTATTGTTGTTTATATTTTATGAGTTTCTGTGTTTTTTTATTGTGGTATGTTCGGTTTTTCATGGACTTTGGTAATTAGCATAATTTGCAAAAATAACACGATTTCACGGTTAAACTTTTAAGTACCAGGAACAGAATTGGCATTCGACAATAATTTTTTGACCTTGTATGTAGTCTACGTCGAAAACTGTAGAGTACTTTTCTACATGTCGAAAACCTCAACCTTGTCGAAAACTGTAGAGTACTTTTCTACATGTCGAAAACCTCAACCTTGTCGAAAACCTTAACCTTGTCGAAAACCTCAACCTTGTCGAAAACCTTAACCTTGTCGAAAACCTCAACCTTGTCGAAAACTCTTAAACATTGAAGAATTTAAAGAATGACTCATTGAAATATTGTTTTTTTACTCGCGTGAAGTATAGAATCTATCGACATACACACTCTCCAGCTTGTGTATACCCAAAATGCGCGAGTTTACATTCTTAAACTATTTCTCTTGTTTCTTCTAATACATTTTTACTCGCGCCTATTTTTTTTACTATGAGTCTTATAATGCGAGAGCGTGAACGCAATTAGAAACATAATAATAAAAGTATAATAGAGGAAGACTCTGATGACATCGAAATAAGTGACGATCAAGACTCAGCACTTTAAACGAATAAAATTCATTGTCATCCCAGAAATGGTCCATTTTTTTTGCACAAAGAAATGACTGGACTACCGTAGGTATTCGACGTCTAGGTATTCGACATGTCCATAATGTCGAAAACTCGACAAAGTATTCGACATGATAACCCAGACCAGGGACAACTTCAAGTATCTCCATATTTAGAATTTCATCTCTGTGCTGCAGTTTTTAAACATAAGGCTGAAAAGTTCAATCTTATGCTGAAAATTTGGTAGTTGAAAATTTCAAGCTTTATTATTTTTTTTTTATTTATCTATTGTTTTCACAATGTTATAATTACATCTAAATCCGAGCGACGCTCGTAGCTTTTAGCATAAATAGTCAGACTTTTTAGTATTTTATGGTTCACAAATACAAGTTATTGCCTGAAAGTTTCGCTTAGTGGAATTCGTTAACGGTTTTAGTATAAAAAATCTTCTTTCAAGCCAAAAAGTTTTTGGTTTTAATCGAATTTTCATTGATTGTAAGTTTTGTGATAGTTTACAATCTGTTGCTCACATCGGACAGGCCGTGCCAGCCAGCGGCGTTGATTGCATCGGTACGACATGCTCTTACATGCTTCACTAATTAAATACTTATTAACTAATTGATTCTTGTTAAACTCTTGCTCACCACGAATATTACAGAGGCTGTGTGGTGATACGATAGTCTCTTTCTATCCCCCCTCATGCCCCTACCCACCACACCATCCCAATCTTTCTGTTAATTGAGAAGCAGGTCAGGTCAGTCAACAAAAGGGTCAACAAAAACAACAACAACAATAACAGCAGCAATAACCATTAGTGCAACTAGTAGAACATTTACAAGAATTGCAACCATCCGTACCACCACAACAACAACAACAACAACAACTGCTTATTGATGAATTTCCGTGGGCGAATATTGTAATTAACTTAACAAGTGCGATTGTTAGTTGCGAAAGGGCGGGGCCGACGAAGGGCGTGGAGGGCCAGAGTGTTTTATTTGCATAACAAATGAGATCGAAGGACCTTAGACTGCTTTGCTGGCCAAACTGGTCATGCAGCCAAACTGGTCATGCAGCCAAACGGTTGAATAGAAAATATTTTCCTGTGAAGAATAGGAAGCAAAATACGTATTCTGCTTAATTAAACTCTACAAAATTGAAATAAATATCTTATAAATTAAGAAATATAAATATAAATTTCCTATAACAGCAGTCAGACGGGTTGATTTTACAAGCCTCAAACCATCATTAGCAGCAATCGAAACGGACCTCAGATCCGATTCCTCATCTCATTAGGTTACGCCCCTGGGTCCTGCTCGTGATGTGCGAAGCACGCGCACGCTCACATTTTTGCCAATTCAGAGGTAGGTAATGTCATGAGACTTTCTTTCGCCGCGAAAGAAAATTAATTCAACAAAATAAATTTAAGGTTTTTCTTTTTACTTTGGTGTACTTTATTTTTGCCTTCGAACAAATCTATTATTTGTTGGAAATTGCAACGGAAGACTGACCCGGACAGCGGCGGAGTCGCAGTCGCAGTCGGCGGCGTGCGGAAGTGAAGGAAATAATTAATCAGCTTGCAATTTGTTGCCTCGAACAATTGCAAACGCTTGTTGCGAGCACACTTTTTCCGATTATCACAAACAGAAGGAATACTATCAAAGCATTGTAATTTTCTATTTTTACTCTATCTTTTCAATTTCAAAAAAAAAAAAAAAATAAAATATTACCCACCAACAACACGACGTCGTAAGAAGTTTTCCCTCCGGCAAAGTCTTCAAGAAAAAGTTGCAGCCATCAGCGCGCTGAACAATGGCAGAGACGAAAAACTTATTCGCACAAGTTTCTGTGTCAGGACGATTCACACTTTGTAAGCCACCCACCCACACACACAGACACACACAGACACACACACACACACACACACACACACACACATACACCTAAACATACACACAAATGGCTAGCATTGTCTACACGCGGCGTTGGTTCCTCAGCTCTAGCGCTTTGTTTGGAATCCTTTAACGACTTATAAAAGAATTCACTGACGTTGTGAAAACAATTGCGAATGCAATTCATTTGGGGAGAAATGCCAAGTCAGTGGCAGTCTTTATGTGTGTGTGTATATGTATATGTGTGTGTGTGTGTGTTTGCTTGTGTGAATCTATGGATGTGAGTTTGCATTGCAGATAACTGTTCATTTAGTAAACTTTTTAAATATGAGTTCAAGTTTTTAACTACGTACGAAAACTAAACTAAACCAAACGGAACCGAACCGAACCGACCCAAACCGAACCCAAGTGCGAGAACATAAAAACAAAAGCCAAGCCAAGCAATGCAGACGACAGTAGCACCCATACACACACGCACATACACACTCCCATTCATTCACAACCCCCGTAGGAAATTTAATATAGAGTTGTCTCAGAAAATTCTTTATGAAAGAAACGATAGATCGAAGACAAAAATACTTAAATTTTAAACTAATTTTAATTATAATTGAATTGAATATATTGGGAGTACAAATAATTTTTTTTTTTTAATTTTTTTTTTTAATTTTTTTTTTTAATTTTTTTTTTTTTAATTTTTTTTTTTTTTTAAATTCTCGCTGTTTTTCTTATAGACAAATTTTTAATTTCTAATTTTTTATTTCTAATTTTGTATGTACTAGAGGACTGCATGAGACGTCTCGAAGGCTCGTAGGTTCAAGACGTCTTACAAGTTTTAGGAGTTGTCTGAAATGTTTTAATTTTCTTTCAAATTAAGCATTGACTTTTGGAATCGCTGCTAAAAAGATTGCCACATATGCTTCCGATAGTCACGGGTTGATTCGAAATCAAATGGAAGCACTGCATCGACGCAAAAATGTGGCTATGTCAGTTTCAAATCATTCGAGATGTCTCATGCAGCTCTCTAGTATGTTATATACCTACGTCAGATGTGTCGAGGGCGGTGGTTTTCTCATACGCAGAAAAGTTTCCGACCTCAACATGAAGATGGAAGTATTTGTCGACAAAAGTACCTTGAACCGTAAAAACCGTTTAATGTTTTGAACTGTCAAAAGGTGAAGAAGATTTTTCACTTTTACGTACATAATCTTCTTCGTAGGTTTTTCCAATTTATTCAACAAAAACGAAACGATATTCTGCGAAGTCTCTTTTCTCACAGGCACACTTCATTGCTTGGCGCCGAAGCTGATTGTGTTCGTGGAAGCAAAAGTTTCCATGATTTTGTTGCTGCAACTGAATTGAGCAAAGAAAACTTACGACAATTCTTAAGAAGAGGTTGAAGAGGAAGCAGTTTGGCGGCAGCTCGGCTACAACTTCGGCTAACTGCAGATCTTAAGCTTAATTGAGGCGTTGGCAGAGCAGTTTTTGTGCGCGGCTGCGGTTGCTGCTGTTGGCGCTCTTGAATGAATAGCGAGCCTTAAGCAGCCTCGTAGCACAATCGAGTTGCGGCAATAATGAATTCGAATCATTTGTTAAGGACCAAAGGCGGCTTCAAGCGGCAGCTTTGGCGAGAAGCAGGAAATCCTTTTGTATTCATTTGAATTTCGGAGCCAACAAAAAAAAGCCTTGAATTGTTTTAAATATGTTTGGTGTGTGTGTGCGTGTGAGAAATCACTTGAGATTTACAGCTTTTGAAGGTTTTTCTTTCAATATTATTTTTATACAGCAATTTTTTGTTCATCCTTTGATCTCTTTTATTTATAATAAAACTCTTTGAAGTTTCGACTCGACAACACTGAGCGAAGAGAAAATATTTTATTAACAAAATCTTGTTTCTGATTATTACATTATCAAGGAAAAAATAGAAGCAAGATGGCACATAGCCAAAACCGGTTTGTCTCCAAAGCAAACTTGACCAGGAATGACAAGGAAAATTCGTTGCAAGATCCATCAAATAAACCTCAATTTTAGAACAATTATTTTATTTTAGTTAAAACTTCCTTTCGATTTTACGCACTCAAGAAATTCAGGTGATGGCTCTTTGTTGCCACTTATTTTAATATACTCAAAGATATTACAAAGTCATTAAAAGTGAACATTACCACATATGGTATACCACAGTCGCCACACACACACACGCACACACTCGCCTTCTGCGCACAAAAGAGCTTTAATTGGAATTGTTCCGAGTACACAGAACGAAACGACACACCATCCTTCAGCCTTCAGTCAATCTGACAGCTAAGACTTTGGCAGCTAAACTCCACGTAGAAGACTTGAAGTCACTCCGCCTGAACTCACTCGATGTCTGCACCGACAGTACCGGCAGTACCTGCAGTATGTTCCCGCTGTAGGGCACTCAACTCAAGAGACTCATTAAATGACATGACAATTTTGCTAAACTCAGTTTCCGGCGGAGGCAGCGAAAGGACTCTACCAACCAACCTACCGTACAAACGACCAACCAACCGACCAACCAACCGACCAACCAACCGACCAACCAACCGACCATCCGTATAAGTTGCCACTTGCGAAGAGAGATGACAAGCTGACGCATTAATGCGACAGTTTGCGATTTGAGAAGCAACCGCTAAGCGTCCATGTCATCATACTTTAGGGTAAATCTTGGTATAAATTAGGTGAGGTCGCCGCCACATCAAGAGAGTGACAATGTGAAAAGGGTGGTTGGTGTCTTTAGGATTTAATTTGTGACGACTGTAACAGAGAAGAAGGGCAAAAGCGTAAGAAATCTCTAAGTAAGTCTCTGTGAGTCATTCTTATCCACTCCCTTCGATTGAGAAGTCTTTGCTGAGAATGAAAGCAATTTTAATGATGATTATTATGATGATGACGCTGGTGAAAATGATTATGTTGATGATGATGATGATGATGATGATGATGATGATGGTTGTGATGATGGTGTTGATGCATTGTGAGGAAATAAGTCAAGTCAATTCTTACATTAATTAATTAGAAATTACTGAGGACATTGACTTACTATATGTATATGACTGCAAAGACCGAGAGCATAACGAATGCAGTAAATCAAATGGAGCGAAATATTGTTTTCGTAGAAATAAATTACAAGTAGGGATATACAGTCTATACTTACGGTGGTGCGCCATCACTTATGTCGGTATATGACTGTGTGAGATAACCAGAGATCAGAACGAAAGCAAATGAATTTTCATGCAATATTTTTAGGATATTGTTATATTAGAAAAATATTCCAGTGTACCTTTTAAAAATTGTTCGAAGCGTTTGGACAATTCGTACAATAATTCACTCTGACTGCTGTGAAATTTTGTAAAAAAAGGCATTTAAAACAGTTTCTGCTGACTTTTACAAAGTGGTTTTATGATTACATGGCATATGTACATATGTACTCGCCTCGCCAATAATGGCATTAAATACTTTCTTTGAACTCTCATAAAATTTTATTCTGGAGCTGTAGCCTCGACTATAAAAATTATACATTCCAATATTCGCAAGTTAGTGATTTATGAACGCGAGCATGTACGAATGCAATGGAATATGAAATATAAAACCACTAAAAATAAAAACTCTGCGGTTTTTTTATGGACAATGAAATAAACAAAAATTTAATTAACTCATTTCAGTGCGGTTTAGTATCTTTATAAAAGCCGAAACTTAATTTTATAATGTAAAAAAAAAAAATAAAACAAAATAAAATAAAATAAAATAAAATAAAATAAAATAAAATAAAATAAAATAAAATAAAATAAAATAAAATAAAATAAAATAAAATAAAATAAAATAAAATAAAATAAAATAAAATAAAATAAAATAAAATAAAATAAAATAAAATAAAATAAAATAAAATAAAATAAAATAAAATAAAATAAAATAAAATAAAATAAAATAAAATAAAATAAAATAAAATAAAATAAAATAAAATAAAATAAAATAAAATAAAATAAAATAAAATAAAATAAAATAAAATAAAATAAAATAAAATAAAATAAAATAAAATAAAATAAAATAAAATAAAATAAAATAAAATAAAATAAAATAAAATAAAATAAAATAAAATAAAATAAAATAAAATAAAATAAAATAAAATAAAATAAAATAAAATAAAATAAAATAAAATAAAATAAAATAAAATAAAATAAAATAAAATAAAATAAAATAAAATAAAATAAAATAAAATAAAATAAAACAAAATAAAATAAAATAAAATAAAATAAAATAAAATAAAATAAAATAAAATAAAATAAAATAAAATAAAATAAAATAAAATAAAATAAAATAAAATAAAATAAAATAAAATAAAATAAAATAAAATAAAATAAAATAAAATAAAATAAAATAAAATAAAATAAAATAAAATAAAATAAAATAAAATAAAATAAAATAAAATAAAATAAAATAAAATAAAATAAAATAAAATAAAATAAAATAAAATAAAATAAAATAAAATAAAATAAAATAAAATAAAATAAAATAAAATAAAATAAAATAAAATAAAATAAAATAAAATAAAATAAAATAAAATAAAATAAAATAAAATAAAATAAAATAAAATAAAATAAAATAAAATAAAATAAAATAAAATAAAATAAAATAAAATAAAATAAAATAAAATAAAATAAAATAAAATAAAATAAAATAAAATAAAATAAAATAAAATAAAATAAAATAAAATAAAATAAAATAAAATAAAATAAAATAAAATAAAATAAAATAAAATAAAATAAAATAAAATAAAATAAAATAAAATAAAATAAAATAAAATAAAATAAAATAAAATAAAATAAAATAAAATAAAATAAAATAAAATAAAATAAAATAAAATAAAATAAAATAAAATAAAATAAAATAAAATAAAATAAAATAAAATAAAATAAAATAAAATAAAATAAAATAAAATAAAATAAAATAAAATAAAATAAAACAAAATAAAAATAATTTAAACATAAAATTCATACATACGTATACAGATAATTAAATAAAATCGAGCGATTAAATATTTACTATCTTTTGTTAATTTAGAAATTTGAAAACTAAGAAAGAAAAGGCGTTATACAGTGGATTATAAAATAAAGTCTAAATCAACTCTTTAAAAAAAATTAGTAATAATAACAAAAAGCTTAATGCTTTTAATAAATATTTATTTATCTATTTCAATCTAAACTTAAAGGCTTAAAGTTAAACTTAACTTAAGCACATTGCTTTATAGTTTTTCAAAAAAATAGTTAAAACTCAAAATAAAAATATTTCAGAATTATATAAAAAGTTTAAAATTAAAGGGAAAATTTTAAACTTTTTATATAATTCTATGATACTAGCCAAATCGGATCAGAAAAATTAATTACAGAATAAACAGTATAAATAGTATTAACACTAAATATGGTAAAGAATGGACGAAAGAAAAGGGCTTTATTCCCTTTCTCAATCTTGTGAAACCTTCTCTATGCTTTCTTTCCTTCGTTTCTCATATTCTTTGCTCTCTTTCTTTCCTTCGTTTCTCATATTCTTTGCTCTCTTTCTTTCCTTTACTTTCCCTTCTGTTTTTTGTTGTAACCACAAACTGCAAACTTTGAACTGTAAAGGACTGACCACAATATTTTGACCACAATCGTATCGACTAATTTTACATTTGTACCATAGAAATTTTGGCTAAAATATAATATTTATATAATATTCATTAATTCTTACTAAATTTGCAATGCTTGACCATTTAAGTTATACTTCAAGAGTCTGTTAAATTACTTCACAAAAATCCACAATCCGATTTAAATCGCAAAATTTACATTTTATACACTGGAAACAGGCTTAATTCTTTTGGCAAACTTTAAAAGGCTTTAAAGCCAGAAATGTGTAAAATGGACAAACGAGTAGCAACAAAATCTTCTCACTTCGGCTGTGATTATTAAATTGCAAGAACAACAAACCGACCATTTGAAGCATATAAGTTCGCGTGTTATCATGCAAAGCCCAAAAGAAAGAGAGAGCGTGTGGCATCGTGGTGATGGCGGTCGCGTGATTTTGTTTATATTTTAGTAGTTTTTGGAATTTGGAACATTAAAGAAATAAAATATAAAAAAATTGTTGTTGGTTTTTGCAGAATACTGATAAGAAAAAGACCAAAACGTAGGCGATAATAGCAATAGGCTTTACCTACTCGTAAAGCGTATTTTTCGTACATATACCGTTAACTTCCTTTCTGCAGATCTAAACAGAATTTTCTTTTAGGTTAAGGAGAAGTTCCAAGCAAGAATAAAGTTTCTTGGAATAAAAGCTGGACCAGGTACCATTTGCTACACTTAAGAATTAAGTGGAATATGGAATTCTGGTTTTAAAAAACCAAAAAAAAATCTTGGTTTCAAGAGAACATATTCGATTCTTTTCTATATCATTTCGCTTTCGTTTCTCTGGATGGTTAACCAACAAATTGCTGCCCATGCGACGGACAGAAAACTAATGCCAAAAAGAGAGAGATGAAAATCAGAGGAAATCTTTTCATTCGAAGAAAGGATGAAAAAAATGTTGCCTCTTGTCACTGACACAACTGACAATGGCAACGAAAACGACAATGACAAAACGAAAATACGTTGGACGACTCTGGCGGCGCAACATGTTGGATGTCTTTGAAGGTTGAATGGCAGAAAGAACGATGTGACAAAAAAAGAAACGGAAGCGAAGATGTCAACGGAAACTGAGACGGCAAGTGGTACTTGACACATGCAACAAACACACAACGGATATTTTGTGTTCTTTTTTCAATTTTATATTTTCAATTTTATGGAAATTATTATGAATAAATTCAACATAAATGGAAAATATGAAAAATATATAATGAAAAACGACAACGAGGACGAAAACCAGACCAGTCTTCAATACTTACTTTTAAGAAACCAAAAACGAACCGACCATGAATTTTTAATTTCCTTTCTTTTTGCTGACAGCGCCAGAATATTCGAATGTCATTTCAATAAAGGTAACCAAAGCGGTTGATTTTTGAAAATGTTAAATTCAAAAATTTCTTAAAATTCATTTGAAATGAAAAACATAAAGAATTCACTAGTATTGGATGACTGATGCACCATTTGGTACTCATAAATCATGCAATTGACTCGGTATAAATAATTGATTTATGATTCATGTACGTTGATTCAACCAGTCACACACACACACACACACACACATTATCGCATTTATCGTTTAATAATAATTACCGATTTGGTGTCTGTTACAGATGCCATCAAATTATTCATCGACAACATCATACACATCATAAGCAACAACAACAACACCAACTTAAGAAAATATAGATGAGTTATACATAATTACGATGTATTGTAATATGATGCGTTCATGCACAGCCATGCATGCATACTAATATAGTATATACGAGTAGATAATCAGTACCCAGTTGCAGATAAAGCAGGCAGGCCTTCCGACAGGCAGGCCTTCCGTTAGGCAGGCCTTCGAAGTTTCCGCAAGCAAGCATTCAAGAAGTCATGGGCTTCAGTCTCTCTCTTTCTTTTCACTCTTGTTGGCAATTAATGTTTGGGTTTATTCTATAGTCTATATTCTATAATCTTTATTTTTATTCTTCAGTTTCCATTTTTGCTTATAGTTCAGATTAGTTTTTTTTACCTTAACACTGTTGATAAAGAATTTTCTTGCACAAGCCATGATCGCTTTAGGCCTTCTATTAGAAGCAAAAAAATATGTTGGGCAAGGTTATTGCAAAAAAAACCGGTAACAAAAGGACTCTGGCCTCCGTAGAGAAGGTAGGAAGGCTTGTTTGAGTAAAGAGTTACTACATTATTCTGCGAATTAATACTTCTCCACTCAAGAAACATGAAATTTTTATGACTTCTTACAATAATCAATACTTTTGTTCTAGTTTAAAGTTAAAAAGGAAATATTCACTTTAAACATGCTTCGACTAATTCCAAAAAAAAAAAATTATTTTTGTTTTTTATTGCTGTTAATATATTAATTAAAAGAATCCGTCTGAATGAAAAAACTTCAGAAACTGTGCCACGAACTTACGAGTATAACACAACAACCGTTGTGTCTACACAAAGCACGAATTATAGGAAAAATCTGCTACTGCTGCTGCTGCTACTTTTGTTTCTGATGCTCTTGCTACTCCTGCTGCTTCTGTTTCTTGACTGCTGTCAAGTGTTTTAAGCGGCTTAAGTCAGAATGTCTGTAACTGCAAAGTTTACCGCCTCAACTTTGCGAATTGGCTTAAAGCAATTAGTAAGGATTAAGCGAAGACATTGCCAAGATCGTGTCAGTCAGTCTAGTATCAAAAGAAGACGAGTTGCGTGACTTCAGAGTCTTCTTCCAAGACTTCATTTGTCTTGTCTTGGAAAAACAATGAAAGTTAAGAAGTAAGAAAACAGAAAACAGAAGCACTCAAAATGTATGATTACTCGATGTGGTAAACATTTGTATCTTATGCAGAAACACCCTGTATAATCTATGTGTCGTATTATGCGGTATTTGAAGTATGCAACAATATTATATACATACGCCTGCCAGCATAAGCATTGGCCTCGTTTGTGGATGACCGTCGGCGCTCAATTTCTTCGAGGCAGGTGTTACTGTTCCGAAAATGTGTCTATTTTAATTAATGTGATGTCGTCATTGTTGTTTTTGGAGTTGAAGTTGGTGTTCGCGCCACTGTTGATGTCATGTTATGAATGTCAAGCATGCAATCATGCATTATTTTGACATTTTGCATTCGCAAATTTGTTGTTATTAAGCGCGAAAAACGCGGAGGTTCATGAAAATACCGTGACTGGGTACCATCGTGGGGGCAAAATGGAGCTCAGTATCAGAAAAACGATCAGTTTGATCCACAAATACCGTTTCTGTCTATGATAGTAATTTTGGTTTAAAAGAGATTTGTGAGGAAATGCTCTTGAAATTAATTCAAAAAAACATTTCTTAATTTTTGTTTATTTATTAATAACCGTCAGTGGAGTGGAGAAGTGTCCTGCCGTGAAGAGTCCTGCAAAACAAAAAAAAAAAACGGGCAGGTGTACGTATGTAGGTGTGGAATGATTATCGCCGAACTGAATCTGTCATTCGCCGATTGTGTCGTTGCGGCCGTGTTATAAATGTCGCGTGGAGCGCATTATTTTGACATTTTGACAGCTGCCACGCTTATTAACAGCAATCCGGACACTTTCAGCTTTTTAATGCTTTTTTAATGTAGGTTTTATTAAATGCTGCAACGAATTAATTGAAATGTTGCCACTTATACTCGTACGTAGTACACCAACGGCTTTACCACTCAATCAAAAGTACCAACAAAATGCAGCAATTATTTATACGCATAAAAGTGAGGCAACGCGTAAAAACAAAAAAACAATACCGACCGAATGCCGGCCGTATGCCGGATGTTTTATTGTTTGTGTATATGTATATACACGCCATGACACATGAAGGATTTTAAATAATATAGTATACTTCTGAATGAAAGAATTGTTGAAATAATTATAAAATAAATTTTTCAATTATAGAGATTAAATTAAAAAGGTATAATTAAAAATTATGCATATGACAAACGAAAAAAGAAGGCAGAGGAGAAGGTATAGAAAAAGAGGGAGAAAAAGAGAAAGAGAGATAGAGGCATAAAGTGAGCGCTCGCGAGATTGTAAAAAATAATCCCTGACCTTGTTACAGAGTCATAATCGTCATAAAACTTCATGAAACGATTTTTATTTTGCATAATAAATAATATTGAGGAAAGTGCAGTTAATAATTCCACGTAAAGAGAAGGACGGAGAGAAGCAAGGAATGATGCGAATTCATTACGGTTATATCGCTCTAAAAAAAATCAATGCCAAGCAAAATCAAGGAAATTAATTCATCTCCATATAGACACAAAAACCTCACAAAAACCTCACAATTAAACAGACCGCGAGCTATTTTGTTTTTTTCTGTCTCATTTCGTCCTTCATGGACGTCGTAGGACTTAATTATAGTCTATATACAATGCTAAAGAACCGTTATAGCCTTAAGGAGAGCCACTACTAAAAACGGAAGTTGGTAATCTCTAAAGATCGTTAGAAAAAACCACTGCCAATTTGGAAAGTGCAAGTTTTATGAAAAGTGTACACACACGTACACACACACACTCCAACTTCTAATAAAAGTTTTTTTTTTTAGAAACTCGATGCAATTTGCCTCAACACTAAAGAGAATACAAAAAAGTAAAAGAAGTAGAAGAATAAAGAACAAATACATAGTAACAAAATCGAAATCGAGGAAGAATAAAAACTTTGACAAATATAAAAACTTCACTCTTCTGCGCTTGCATTTTGCTCAATCAAAATAAAAGTCAAAATTTTGACAAGTTTCTGTCGTTTTGGTAACTGTCAGTGAAACTGTCAGTGTCATTGTCATGTTGAGGTTGTTGTTGTTGTTGTCAGAGAACACCTGCTGCCGCCAGCGGCATAATTTCAGTAATGATGAAAATGTAAAAATATCCTGAGACAAGAAATTCGTAAATTGATATCAAAGTATAAAGAAAAACGAAAAGTATACAAAAACTTTGAATAGCAACACTTTGAATAGTAGCAACAACACCCAAAACAACAACAACAACAACAACAAAGTCAGCCTTTAATTAAGCAATTGAATGAGCAGCCCTGCAGCCGCAAAATTCATTCATGACAAATCGTTCATGAACCATGGACGGCGAAGAGCTTATGCTTTTAGCATTTGTAAGTCCATGATTTTATTTTGTTTCAGTTGAAAGGCGCTCCTTTAGGCCTTTTTGTTTAAAAACAAAAATTAAATTTTAGGAATTTTTTATATAAATTGATTTTTACACAGTAAAAGTCAGCCATGCTCGTTACAGTTAAAATTTCCCCAACATTTCGCCTTCAATCGTCGATGACAATTTCTTCATCGCGACTCTCTTCTAGTCATTAGCTTGTCTATCTGCGGTTCAACCCTGATCGGTCCGTTTTTGGTGTTTTCGAAAATAATCCGGCCATTTAAAATGGAGTCAAAGAGTCCACGAAGATTATTTGTGTGAAGAATTCCGAACGATTTATGCACACTGATGAAATGTCATACGTGATTCGTTAATGTTTTATTAGAGACATGAGAACTATAGGCAAATTGTAAATTGTGCTATATCTGTTTGTACTGTTGTTGTTGTTGTTGGTGATTGTTTGAATGCAAAGAATAAAAAAAGGGCCAAGTAATTATTTTATTTGAAAACTTTATCGGAAGCAAAAGAAATAATTGTAAAATGTGACAGAACTTTATTTCAAGAGGTCAGAAGAATGTTATCAGTAATAATATCGTAGTTCTTCAATATTCTTTTTTGGCTTACTTTCTTAATTTTTTTGAACTAGAAAACTGTGAGACCACTCTGAAGAAATGCAAAATTGATATAAAAAAAAAAAAAATACAAAAATAGTTACTGTGAGAAACTGCGGCCGTTTAAATCAACTTTATCTCACGATTTTTTAACGATTCCTTACATCTTACAATCTCCAACGCAATTTATTGTCGCACGGCATCACAATCGATGCGTGACCGTTTAATGAAAAACAAAGCGTCTCAGCCATTAACAACATTTTGCGTGGCCTCCGGCTTCAACAAACGATGATGACATATGATCGAGTCATGGGTGGGTGTGGCATTGTGGGTGGGTGTGTGTGCCGAGCCAAGGGTGCGTAAGCTCAGTGTGAGAAAGGAGAACGACAACAACAACAATGATTTTTATGTTTTACAAACTTCTTCTTCTACGAAGAATTCTTTCCGAGCCAAAACCAATTTCGGTTGATGGAAAAACTGAAAAGTTGTTGAGGGCAAAGATATAAAAACCGAATTAAAAGTAATGAACAAAAATGCATTGCTTTTGATGCATTCGAAAGAGCCGTGACTATGAGTTCAGCGTCATCACAATAAACCGAAAATGTATTACACTTTTTTTGTGAAGAAGCTTCAATTCAGTCAAGTTTTCTTTTTGAGATGCTTAAAGAAGCGGATATAAAACACGAATGAAGGAACGGAAATAACGGAAAGGAGTAATAAAACATAATAAATGTAGTATTTACCGTTTTTGAGTTTTCTATTAATTCTACATTTGCAATTTAAGAAATTACCAACTTGGCAGACCTACATATCAGTAGACACAAGGGTTAATGAAGATATTTTATGAAGCAAAATTTTCAGAACTTGCATCCAAAAGAATGAGGCTGAAAACAAAGCAAAATCGAAGAGTTTCGATTACGCCGCATGCTGCACGCATAGTCCTCAACGATTCCTGAACGATTTGTCATGAAAATTTGTTACCCACCACTTTTTGTAGATGAAAAGATTGAATTGTGTGGGTGAAGTGGCTTGTGTGTGTGTGTGTGTGTGTTGTATAATGTGTTTACGTATCTGGTTAATATGGGCGTATGGGTAAGTGTGTGTTTGTACATACATATACGAGTACATCACATCACATTCGCGAAATGCGAAACCCAAAAATAAAAATATTGACCATCATTGCGGCACTCGGTGGTCGGTTGCTGTGGTCAATATTAAATCCGAAAAGAGAAACCTGAACGGAACGATAAAAATGGAACAACGACAACAATGAGGTTGAAAATAATAATCCACAGAGAGTCAAAAATGTTATTAATTTTTTCTTTGATACATTAATAAATTTACTTCATGCAGTTGATCAGAGTATTAACATGATTAATTAAAAGTTAAAACGGGTTTAATAATTAACATATTTTATCAATATCATTCAGTTTATGTGGATAAAATATTTTAAATATCAAGCAATGATTCAATTAAACGGAGATTAAAAAGTTAATTCGTATGATAACTTTTTTTTACTTGGAGCAAATAAATATATAATTTAATATACAATTAATGTAATTTAATTTAACATAATTTAAATTTGATTCTGTACAAAATTTATTTCTCTTATGAAATGAATAAAATAGAATATGAAATACTTGTAAAAAAGAAAAAGAATTAATCAATTTAAAAGTTTTGAAAAGAAAGGAAAATTTTTTTTTTCTTACTGTCCTTTGTCGATTGTGCTTTTGCAAATTTTTCTTATTTTTTTTTTCACATTTTTAGCAAGTATTTTAGAAAATCATACCACAAGCTTGTTATAATCTCAGGTCATCTCAAGCAAAAATTATTCAAAGTAAAACAGGTCACGTTTTCTCCTCAATCAAACTCAGGCAAGCATGAGTCATGAATTTGAACACATACACACACACACGCTTAAACCCACCCACCCACGCACACACACACACATATGTACGCTCTCTTATACTATAAAATAAAAGACACTGATTCGTTGTTGAACATTTTAAATAATAAAATCCAAAATAAAGCTGTATTAATTCGAGCCTACGATTAGAATGTCACACATGTACAAAATGGTAGAACAACAACAACAATAACAACAACAACAACAATGACAACACTTCAAATAAGTTTGAAATTATGCACGAACAAGCATGTAAAGCACAGATTAAATTAAATGTCCCAACAACAACAAAAAAGCAACGAATAATCGTATATCAAGAAATGATACGCTGAAGCAAAAAAAGAGAGCAAAATATTAGTGAAAAACTTTACAAATATAAAAAAATAACAAACATTTTTAACTAAAGAAATCTATAATAATTTACTCTATAAAAAATCATAGGAAAAAATACTTTTTAAGTTGTCGACAAATTACGAAAGACAGTTTTTTTTGAAAATCTATCACGACATCAAGTTGTCGCAGACAATTGTAGGTCTTTATATTATTACTATCGGAATTCATTATTTATCTGTGTACAATATATAAAGATATATAAAGATATATATATAAATCTTTAAAAAGTAATCACCAGAAGTTCTCGTAGAAAAGATAACAATTATACCAGATCAATGAGCTTTACATTGCGAAAAAAATTAATCTGAATTATATGCAATATATAAAGCAAACCTTTGCACATACATATATAGAGATATTTCATTAGATTTATGCAGGAGTATAAATAAATAATCGGGAGTATAATAATAATTAAAATTAAAAAATAAAATTAAATTAAAATTCGGATTAACAAATATAGTCTTCTAAAACTTATACCTTTTTGAGTTCAGTGTAAAAAGTTAGCAAGAGGTTGTAGAGCGAAATAGACGACAGCGTCAAACAACGATATGAGAAAGAAATGAATAGATAATATCTAAGCAAATTTGCTCTAGGAAGTGTGTATAAAACACACTGAAGAAGGCAAAGAAAAAAAGAGCCACTTTGTCAGAAATTAATTCAGACAACAAAAAAACCGCAGCCCAGAATTCAGACAAATTCAGACAAATAGACAAATAAATTAAATACATTGATAAACAAATAGATAGACAGTTAGACAGACTGTTAGACACATGGCTAACAGATAAGGCTATAGAAATATGTACGTAATAACAAATTTTTTGCGTTTTTTTAATATAACGATAAGCATGTACTCACGCTACACTGTGTACACATGGCATGAACACACACACACACTTATTTGGTTGTTCAAACAAACTATTTCCGCCATTTTTGTCACTATTTATAATCGAATGAAAGAGACGCATCAGCTCTATTTCATGGAAATGTTTGCGAACGTGCACGAAAACGCCCTGTGTATAGTATACACTGTATATAGTATACACTGTATATAGCACACTTATATATACAGACATAATTTACGTTATCTCTATATTGCGTAACATTAATATTAAGCACAATTTTGTTTGTTTTGGGATTTGATTCGAATCGTACGTACCAGCACGATGTACTCGTACGTGTTCGCGTTTAATACATAGTTTACGATTTTATCTCGCCCTTACAACACTTCAGCTGACAATATGACATCACGTGACTTGCGTAATGTTAATAACGACACGGTGTAAGGATTAATTTACAATTCGAATCGTTAAGCTAACTAAATCTCTGAGAAAGCTTAAACATACATAGTTTTTTTTCGAAAATAATGTGGCTATAACAAAAAAAAAGAGTCATAATCAATTGCGTATGGTTTGAATTTCGTTCGACATATCGAATTAACGTTGTTGAAATTGTTGAGTTGTGGAATGCTTTGATCAAAGATTTAATGCCGCAGTAAATTTTCGTTTTGATAAAGATTTTTTATAAATTTAAAAGTAATATTTAAATATGAAATAAGTCTTATTATATATATATTATTAAAATAGTTTTGTTTTTGATAAATAAGTTTTGAAATTTTTTTTTTTTTTTAAATTTTTAAGGAATTTCTCTAAAGAAAATCGTATAATTATTTTGTCTTTCTCTTAAAATTTTCCAACTAATCTCCGGAGCATAGTAACAAAAACTAACTAACTACAAATAGTATAGTTTGTAACTCATACACATACACTCATACTCATACTAATACTAATACTCATACAAATACAACAAACAATCTTGTTTGGGTTAAAGGTTTGCGTGTTGACAGCGACACATTCTTCATCCTTCAACGTTTTTCACGAACCATTTTTCGTCCACAAAAAAAATAACCATTGGCTATTTGCCTGTAATAACACGCAGACACACACACACACACACACAGACACACACACACATACAGACACACGCACACACACACACACACACACACACACACACACTTGAAAGCAGCAACGAGCTTTCACAGATTTTTATTTACGAGAATCGAAGCGGAAAACGGATATTAAAACTTCAGAGACCTCAACTCATACACTTTGACACAAATCCAACAACAAACATTTCAATATAGTTCGGCGCGAAGGAAAAAATCCGAGTGACAGAATTGAAAATGATGTCAATAAAAATGACAGACGAGGAATGACAGATGAACGAAAAAAGTAGTCATTGCCAGCGGTCTCTCTGTACTTTTATGGACTTTAGGTGAAGATATGATGGTAACACTGAAAGTGTGTGTGTGTGTGTGTGTATGTGTTTTTTTAGTGTGAGAAAAAGCAGTGACTGTGCCCAGCTTAGTCGGTCACTGCGAAATGCCGCAAAAAAGGAACAAAAAAATAAACAATCAGTACGAAGTAGAGAAAAGTAAATACATAGAGAGGGTGGAAAAACAACAACAACAAAGCAACAATCCAATCCGGCTTTTAAGGTATGGTAGGAAGGTAGGAAGGAAAATACCGGATTCAGTAAATGAATCAGCACAAAATCAGAAAATATTTTTTTCCGAATCAAAAACACGTTTTCGCATTTAAGATTTTATATATGTATTAACACAATGCGATGAGATCAACAGAAGCGTTGGAAGGATTTACAGCTTAGTCGCTAAAGCCTTTTATGACCTACAAACGACTACATTCAGGATTCAATGAACATTTAAAATTCTCTGCATGAAAGTGTAAACGTAGAAGTGACAGAAGCAAATGCATGGCTTTTCTTCTTCTCAACGCACTTTATAGAAACCTTTTCCTCCCTCTTTCTCCACGCCCACGATATTACCAACCAACTAAAAGACTACCACTAAGTCCGGCTACACGTGCGTGACTGTGGCGTCTTATGCGCCTCTGCGATTAAATGTTTTGTCGAGGCACTTTTAGTCAAGTGAAAACTCTAACGCATTCGTCGATTATTAAAACATTAATAGTCAGGCCTCGCCTACTATCAAAGACGGGCATGTTAACACGCTCTGTCTGACTTTTTGTGGCTTTATTTGTGTAAGAATGAATGCGCTTGACAGCGCTTAGCGGTTTGAATCGACTGCTAAACTTCAAGAATTTCCATAAAATTTACACGCAGTCAAAAGTAATTAAGTACATTAATATTTTATTAAACTGGTGAAAAATTGTGACAGCAAAGATCATTTCATTGACATGGAATTTGAATACGGTTACGGTATACGCAGACTCATGTTAGGTATACTTATTTGTTTACACTCTTTTCTATGTTTTGAAGAGTGCATTTATTGATAAGTTTTTCACTGTTAACACTTTGCCACCATTCAGTGAACTTTATTTATAACTCAAAGAACAATGGCGCAAGGTCAAGACGTTAGTATGCTGGATGTTGCAACACATTCCATTTAAGCTTCAATACACAGAACCAATAAATTACCTACATTTTTCTATTATTTCCTACGTTTTCATGTTGAATACTTTGTCGAGTTTTTGACATTTTCGACATGTCGAATACCTACGGTATTACACAAAATTGTCGAAAACTCTGAAAAATTTACCTTTATCAATTACAATAAGAACAAACGAACGAACGCTACAAAGATTTTTCGATGAAAAATACATGAATCTTAATTTTATTTTCAAGTCTAGTTATTTCTTTGTGAAAAAATGGAAAAATTATGGTATGACAATGAATTTTATTTATTAAAAATGCTGAGTCTTGATCGTCACTTATTTCGATGTCATCAGACTCCTCTATTATTCTTTTATTATTATATTTCTAATTGCGCTCTCGCTCTCGCAATGTATTAGAAGGAACAAGAGAAAGAGAGGAGATGTATGTATATACTTATATTCGTGCATCTTATCGCTTTCTCTTGTTTCTTTTATTATTTACACTTTGGCTCGCGCATTTTGGGTATAAACAAGCTAGAGAACGTGTATGTCGACAGATTCTTTCTTTAAGTTCTTGAATGTTTACGAGTTTTCGACAAGGATGAGGTTTTCGACAAGGTTGAGGTTTTCGACAAGGTTGAGGTTTTCGACAAGGTTGAGGTTTTCGACAAGGTTGAGGTTTTCGACATGTAGAAAAGTACTCTACAGTTGTCGACGTAGACTACATAACGTACAAGGTCCAAAAATTCTTGTCGAATGCCAACCAACGATTATTTCATAAGATTTTTATGATTTTTTTTTTCTTATAGAGTGTAACAAAACAGTCTAATTAAATATAATAAAAAAATTTTTTTTTTGTAATTTAAAAATTTTTTTGTAATTTTTAAATTTTTTTGTAATTAAAAATTTTTTTTTTTATATAAAAAGTTCTATGGAATATGAATGATCCAACGTGTTGGAACGAGCTGCAACTTTTTTTTGCAACTAGCGAGAAGTGGGTCGCTTCGAACTAGTTTGAATGTAGAATTAGTAGAGACATTTACTGCAAGGATACTGTTAGTTCAAAGCAAGTAAAGAAAGCGACAGCAGAAGCAGAAGCGCCAGATGGCAAAGAGACTTGAGAAGCTCAGCAGTAGCTTTCACGTTTCAGTCTCGGTACAACATTTAAAACCATTGCGCCATTTTGTTGTGCCAGGATCAGCAGTTGTCAGGGTGTGCAACAATTGCGATTACTAGGTTTCCAGGCTTTTGGGATAAGGAAACTTTTTTCTTCTTCTTCTTTTCTTTTGTTGTTTGTTTCTTTCTGGTATGAGAATATTCATATGCGAGTGGATAAAGAATAACAACAGAAGATCAAAAGATATAAAATGGTTGGTTGTTGGCTGAGATGAAAGGATAGCATTTGACTGGAGTTATTTTTTTTTTAATTATCACAATAAATATGAAGTATTATAGCTTTGGCATTCATGTAGATTTCACATATGTACAAGTAATTTTATTTTCACGATCGAAAAGACAACAAACCGAGCTAGTTTTTAATTAAAAAAAACACAAATAGAAAAATAAAAATAAAATACAAATGCAAATACAATACCAAACAAATTTCTTGTTAAGGTTTCTTGAAGTATTTATAAGGCTTTTTCAAAGCTAGCTGTCGTTCCCAACGTATGTAAACGTTAAGGAACCCTGGAGAAAGCATTTTGTGTAGAGCCCTTTTTTAGATGAAGCCGGCTCTGAATTTGTTACTTTGAAAAATTTAACTAAATTAAGCCGAGCTATATGGCGAATATACATACATATTCTAGAGGTTCCAAATTTCAGTGTTGCGTAAGATTGCAGTGTTTTATCTTTCCAGAGTTATACTCGTATAGCTCATGAAAATTGGTTCAGAAAAATTAATAAGTTATAAAAAAATCATCAAAATTTGTATAAAAAGTTTATAAAAAAAAAAATTGTATTTGTATATTTTATAATTTATAATTTATTTTATTATATTTCTGAAAAACAAACACTGTATAATTATTTAAAAAAAAACCAATTTGCAATTTTCTAAATTAAAAAAAAAATATATGAATAAATTATCCACGCCTGCGAATAATTATTGATATACGAGTATTTACAGGCTTTACTGCTTTACTTTCTGCTCAAGTGACTGATTGACTAATCGATGAACAAAGGGACAAAATTTATGAAATATATTGTACAATATTTAAATACTCGTTATTTAAATAAAATTAAATATTTGGGCAATTTTTTTTTTGTTACTCTGTTTTTTTTTTTGTCGAAAAAATATAATGTCAACCAAATTAATAACTTTAATTGAAATATTTTAAAAACTCTCGTACGTTAATTAATTTCGTGCAATGCATTATGAAGCAATGCAGCAGCTGCAATCAGTTCGAGAAGAGCTCATTGTGGATTGTTTTTTATGCATTTTTAAATGAAGCGAAATCAAATTCCGGCATAAATTTGAAAAATATGCATGCATGCTTTTTTTGTTATAAATTATTTAATTCATTTGATTTAAGCCACACGGAATTGCTTTCACATTTTTATTTATACTCGTACACTAAAAAAAATGATTTTTAATTTTAATTTTTTCTTTCTTTTCTCTCTCTCTGCTTCTCTCGAATGAATCTAAAAATGAAATAAAAAGATTTTGACCAATAAATAATATTTTTTCGTTTTGCGTTTGTTTTTTAGTAAGTGCAGAGCGAGTAAATAAAAACAAAGCTAATTTATTAAAATATTCCAAAATATTGAAAAAATAAATCAATTGAGATGTGAAGCGCTGAAGGCATTTCTCTGAGTAAATATTTTTTACAGCTTGAAAAAGAGAATTAAGTATTATACGTATGTACGTCGTTAAAATGGGAGACAGTCAAAATCCCGAAAAATTAAAAATTTTAAAATCCCGAAACGACAAAGTCCCGAAAAATTTTTAATCCCGAAATAAGAAATTCCAAAAACCAGGAAATAAAATTTGAAGTTAATCAAGAAATGAAATTTGAGTCAAAATTTTTTCTTGCCTTTTTTTACAATGGCAGAAAAGCAAAGTTGTACTAAAAGCATCGAGAGTACTTGTAATATCGAAAATACTTTGCATTATCGAGAGAATTTTGTTGTTTGAGGATTATAATCCTTGCCACCACTTGATCACCACTTTTCATGCGAAAATACTTTGCATTATCGAGAGAATTTTGTTGTCTGAGGGTTATAATCCTTGCCACGGCCAAAGGCCGCCACGCATCAAGACTTTTCATGCGAAAATACCGAGAGAATTACACATTTCATTAAGCATTATCGAGAGAATTTTGTTGTCTGAGGGTTATAATCCTTGCCACGGCCAAAGGCCGCCACACATCAAGACTTTTCATGCGAAAATACTTTGCATTATCGAGAGAATTTTGTTGTCTGAGGGTTATAATACCTGCCACGGCCGAAGGCCGCAACACATCAATACCTTTCATGCGAAAATACTTTGCATTATCGAGAAAATTTTGTTGTTTGGGGATTATAATACTTGCCACGGCCGAAGGCCGCCACGCATCAAAACTTTCGGAGAGTACCGAAAAACTAGTTTTGTAATTTTGGGATTTTGTCGCATCGGGATTTTGTCGTTTCCGGATTTTGTAATTTCGGGATTTTGTCATTTCGAGATTTTGTCTTTCGGGATTTCGACTGTCTCCCATTTTAATGATGTACGTATAATACTTAATTACAAGCGGTTTACAACCGTCCGCCTCGTTTACAACCCTATAACATTCAGCCCTAAGTCCACCAACGATCGTCAGTTTATTGGCATTAAGTTTACTGAATGAATGAAAGCATTCAGTGAGCATTTTATTACCATCGGCCATTAAATTGTCACAATGCAATAATTCAGCAGAACGTAACTGTCATGAAACAAACCTCAATGGTCGTAGTAACGCCACAAAAAGCCAGCTTTTGCGAGTGCGAATGCGAGCGTGCATCTTCAAGAAAACACCAAGAACCATAGACATAATCACAACAACAACAATAAGAAACAGTTGTGCGGTTAATTAAAGCCGCCAACATTACGCTAAGCATACAATGCGTGGGCGCGAACTTACTTCAGCCGACGGACCACCGATGGGGCCACAATAGCAACGACGAACTGAGACATCAGACGGCGATAGACTGTAAAGACATTAACACCAGACAAATGGATTCAAAGACAAAGAGAGAAAGGAAGCGACAACGAACGGACAGATTGTTGGCATGAATGGATGGTTGTATGTAAGAATCGGGAAAGTCAAAGATGAAAAGTGAATGGAAGGATAGAAAGGAAGGATAAAAGGCATGGCTTTCAGATGAAGAGACTTCGCAATACAGTGAAGTTGGCAATATACTCGTAGTGTGTCTGCAAAAGACATATAAAAGGCACAAGGAATTTTTAACAGTCGACCGAAAGTGAAATCTCGGCAACATAATACAGAAGAACAGACAGGCAGTCAGACAGAAGGCCAGACAGATTGAGAGAAAAACGAAGAAGGCGCGAAGATGTTCACACACACGGACATAAAGAATAATGAGGAATGATATAAATCAATGTGTTAAATCAGGCCGATAATCCGATAAATCTTGTTCGATGGTAATAATAGCGCTAAAAGTAACCCTCGCTCTTCTTTATTGATAATGATAAAAATATGTGTTTTAAGCAAGTCGATGAGAATGATAAATATAATGATAATGATAATGATTGGTGAGGTTGATAATGTCGGTATGATAAAGTGTAAATTAAACGATCTTGGAAGCTCATAATCATGAATTTGAGATTAAATTCTCAAAAAAGGCTTTTAAACTAAAATCTAAAAGCACAGAAAGACAAGATTGTGGATAATTGATGACGTAGAAGAAGCTATTTACGATAAATGATTGAACATTTAAAGTCTTTAGACTAACCAGATTTCAATTTTTCATTCTTCACAACCTTTTTTGGGTCTTTCAAAAAATTTGCATATAGAAAAAGAACCTGGTGGGAAAGAAACAGTATGATATACTCGTACATGCGCCATCTTTTATGTCGGTATTTTTACATAGCGTATGCGCCATCTTTTATGTCGGTATGTAAACATTGAATAACTTTAACATTTATCGAAAAAACTACGAAACAGTGACGCTATACATTGAGAATAGTCGTGTGATATGGTCTACAAATATCGTGGTCGTATACCGACATAAAAGATAACGCACCCTGTATATTCGATACAAATAATCGCTACAAAGAAGTTGGCAAAAAATTACAACAATAATTCGTATTCAAGGGCACCAATCAAAGCATCAGCAAGATTTCCACTCACAGAAGAAAGGTGTAAAATTCTGGCACCCTGTAATGAATAAGCCGTTGCAATAACGCAGGAAATTTCTGAATTCGGTGCATAAATAACCTCCGTTTTCTCTTATTCGACAACGTTTAGAAACGGTTCTGATTAAAGTGTGCGAATAATGGTCGAATAAAGGGAAAATCCGTCAGCATGATTAATATAAATTCAGATTTGCTCTTTTATGTTTATCCAAAAATTATGTAATGTTTATTGAATTTATGGAATTAATTGCTGTAGAAAGAGCAGCAGCACCTAACCCTCGTATTGACTTCGAAAATAATAATTACAAAGTCGTTTTAATTATGGCTGCTGTCATCTAAAGAAATAAAGATGATAGATTGAAAGTTACGCACCAGAACACCGTCATTGAAACACAAACATGTACCGCCAACTTGTCCATTGGCCAGGTTTTGAAGTCTGCAACTGACTAATTGCAATAAATTTGTTACCTACGTTATGAATTACCCAATTTTTGTTGTCCTCGTTCCTTCAGCAGCCATGCCGAAGAAAAAGTCCAAATGAAATGAAGAAATAAAGTGAGCAAAGAGCCGAAAGGGTCCCAAAAGTCGCCATAGAATAACAAGGAAAATAACAAAATACGTACTCGTATATAAATAAAAAACCACGACCCAAAAATCTCAGAAAACATTAAAACCACATGCGGTACAAATGAACCTGCACGAATGACCTTTTGTTGTGGTCCTAGGACCAGGACTAAGAGGATTGTTTGCACCACCCACGCACCCACGCAGTCACCCATTTCCTTTTTTTTTTTTCGTTCCTCACTGACCATTTGTGCTTCCAGTTTTGCTGTGGCATGAAATTAGCCCAACTTTTGCATTGAAATAAGTTGTTGAAAAGCAGCGCATGATTAATGACGCACACGTATTCGTAGTGACATGAATATACCGCACACACACACACACACATACATTTCTTCATTTCATTTGTACCCAGCAAATATCGAGCTACCCGTTTTGACCCGGAACCGATTACGGAAGTAATTCTTAAGTCTTTTGGATCTGAATAATTAACCGAATCGAAATAATGAATAGAATACACGTAATAAATCACTCAGCATAAAGTTCTGGATAAATTACCCTCCTCTTCCTCCTCTGGAATAGAATGGAAATCTGCTCAGATCATTGATTCCAAAGTCTGAGAAGTAAGTAAATCCATTACTTATCCATTTATCAAAAAATTGGTTATCCATTTCGAGTTACGAAAAGTAAAGCCCTGCCGTTTGGCAGCTGTCAAATATCAGTGTCATCCGATCTGGCATTTGTTTAGTTGAAGGTTTGTCATTTTACAATATGGATCGTTTTACCATCGAACAACGCCGCGTTTACTTTGTTAAAGCATAAAGTCTGCTGTGGCCGCATTTCGACCTTTAACTCAAGCACAAATTCTTCCGGCACTCCTTACCAGGGTAATCGAAATTCTTGCTGGGGTTATCAACTCATTCTACTACAAATTTTCCATAAAATTTTCTATTCATAAAAGGCTTTGGCTTTGTGTATACGTATATACGCATTTCTCTCCCTGTTTATTTGTGTGAGTGTGTGTGTGTGTTATTCGGATGATTTGTGTGTGTGTGTGTGTGTGTGTGTATTCGTCCTAAAAGCTTACCAAGAAGCGTGACTCTGAAATGTCACGTGGTTTGTTGAAACTTTTTTGTGGCCCTTTTGTGCGTTGCATGAAAAGGAATTATAAAGTTTTTAAGTTTGGAGTTTGGTGTTGTTGTTGTTGTTTTGTGTATGATTTTAAATTCGCAAAACAAATAAAGCAACATTAATAAATTAGAAAAAAAAAACAATTTAAGCAGCTTTTACGACTATAGTATGATGTACTTTTATCATCATTTAATGTTTTTAAGGAAAAAAGAAAATTTTTGAATGAAATAAAATTGAAAATTTTAAATTAAAATTTCAATTTAATTTTTTTTAATCTAAAGAAACATACTATTATCATAAGTTTTGAAGCCGTTCTGTTCGAGATGCTCGAAGTAAATGAGACTGAAGTCAGATTGGTTTTCTTCAAAGTTTATTTACTTTGAAAAATGATAGAGTTTCAAAGTGTTTCACCTCGGAAACCCATTCCCCCTCCACCCTCCCTCTTCTTAATCCCTTTTCAACCTTTTGAAAGTGATTAATTATTTGGATTGCCAAGGTTTTCATTCGCAGATATTTTTCCTCTACGAGTTAATAGAAATAAAAGAAAAGACAGCTCGCATCAACTAAGAACAAAATTCATTAATTATTGCAATAGTTACCGAAGTTAGAAAACCAAAAGAATCCATTTTGTAGAAAAAGGGGAGAGTTCGGGGGAACTTTCGGGGGAAAAGGGGAATCGTTCATTTGCAAAGTCAAATAAGATGAGAGATTTGTTAAAGGCAGGGAAGGGTAAAGATGAATTATGGTATTGAGTTAGATAATTTTTCATAGTTTTGTAGGAAAGAGATTCTGCTTATTAACTTTTATTTCAGGTCACTCCTTCTCTGCCTTCGTTGTGACTCATCTCTTTCTCTCTCCACATATCTACATATATGTATTAGACGTCATCAAAATCAAAATTTTTTATTAAACATATAAATAGAAACACTTTTAAAAACGAAAAAGAAAAAATACGTCATGAATTTTCCGATAACCCAAATATTGATTAGAGAATATGTCACATTCTCCACCAATATTACCAAGTAAATATGGATAGAATATGTCACATTCTCCACCAATATTACCAAGTAAATATGGATAGAATATGTCACATTCTCTAATCAATATTGGGTTTCGGAAAATTCATGACGCATTTTTCTACGTTTTAAAAAGTCGTTATATTTATATGTATAATGAAAAATTTTGTATTTTGATGACATCTGATGAACATCGTAATGGAAAGCGGCGGTTCGGATTCGTTTATGTCCATTCATTTGCCGACATTTGTGTGTCGTGGTAGAAATTCGAAAAATACGACACCATAAAAAAAAGCTCTGAAAATAATATTCTTCTGACGAAGGCTACCGATGTCATTTGAGGCGTATCATCACTGACGTTCTTGCAGAGCATTTTCAACGTAAGTAAACTCTATGTCACTTAGCACCAACTTGACGCGCACACTTCACTTCATGGAAGTAAAATAATACGACGAAATGTGATGAAAACGCGCAGGACAGTTTGGTCTTTCAACTTCAATTTGTTATAATTTGTTTTATCAAAATAAAACAATCATGATCATGAAACAGTCATGATTTCTCCGACAAGCGAATCCCAATAATTACCCTGCTGCTGCTAAGTGACCATCACTGTGGAACTCCGATAAGAAAATCCTTGCCGAGTTAAAGCATTGACTAAGTATGTGTACATGCGATTATCCTTTTGCCAAATGACAAATGGGCCAAATGCTGTCAGAAGCATGTCGCGGTTAACAATTGCATCAACAATCTGTGATAGTTGTATGACAACAAGGGCGCACGATGAAAGCGGACAACATTGATGGTTGCCCAAGTAAATGCTACTGGACTGACTAAAGCAGCAGTGACGGCAGCAGCAGCAGCAGAAGTTGCCGCAGCATGAACAACAATGAAAACATATTATTTGCATGTAGGCCAATTTAAATATGAATGTATGTACGAGTATGTGCATTATACCGGCATTCAATTTCAATAACAACAACAACGATAATATCCTTTACCGCAAGTATGTGCTGCAATCATAACAATCGTAATGATAGCGACAGCGACAGCGGCAGCCACCGAGGTTACCACTGACATGCCTTACATCATGCACGTAACGGACAACACTGAATAATTGACAATAATAAATTGAATTTTGCCTAACGACGATGTGATGTTGATTACAAAAACAACAATAAAGGCATCGACAAAGGCCAGGAAGAAACATAAAAACGAGGTAAAAGATTACAGAGCTCTGCATTTTAAATATATAATTTCATCATACGCGCAAGGACCACTAGAATGAATCCTTTCGGGACGGATTGAGTACAGTAAAAAAAAAAATGAAAAACACATACACACACACTCACTCGTACTAACGATTTTAGTGAAATTCCGCTGGAAAAAAATTGTACTTACTTTTTGGTAACAAGCATTAAATCCTCTTTTCAGCGCACTCACGGCTCGCGCGTAGTGACGAAAATTTCGATTTCGTGAATGGACTCTGCATAGCCACGGCTGACCGACCAACAAAATGTTCGGAGCCAATAAAACGGTATTGCGGCTTGCGGTACAACAGAAAAAAAGTGACTGGCAACTCTGGTGACAGATTTGGATTTTCGTAGTTGAATGTTCAGATTAATTTTGTAGCTTGGGTGAATGTATATACATACACGTCTCTGTGTGTGTGTGTGTGTGTGTGTGTGTGAGAGAGAGAGAGAGAGAGAGAGAGATAGAGAGTGAGCGTGTGTATGTAAGTTCATGAGTACCCAGAAAAATTCTTCGTTTTTAGAGCTCAGTTTCTCAGCTTGAAGGGCAGATTTAAAGCTAAAATTTTATTGCCAACCTTACTGTTACCTCACAAAAAACGGGTGGGCGTGTCCCGTTCTGACTGCTATACCATAGACCATAACGCCGTCCGCCATATTTTATGTCGGTATGTAAACATAGAATAACTTTAACATTTATTAAGTGACTTATAATATTTTCAACATGTTTTTAAAACGTCAATTCAATACAATTTTAACCATGAATCGCTTCGTACCGAGATAGTAACACTGCATATTGAAAATAGTCGTGCATATCGTCGTGAAAATCGATCGTGGCCAAGAAGCACCGTGGCCTTTAGAAACACTATTCGTCGTTTCGTGTCGAATTTTATTGAGCACGGATCAACGCCCAAGACATTCCAATGACCCAGTTAAAGCGTTAAGAGAGAGTGTTGCCGATAACTCACATGCGTCGTCGTAACGTCATCGCGCTCAGCATTTTGGCGTCAGTGAACCGATGTTGCGGCGCATTTTGAAGGATGATTTGCATTTATTTGCGTACAAAGTGTAATTGACTCAAAGAATGTGGCCGACATACCGTCCACGTCGCTTGGAACACGGCCAAACAGTCACATACCGACATAAAAGATGGCGCACTCTGTATATGCGCTATCAATAGTTCAAAATTATCAATTCCAGAATTTAATATTAAAAGAGTAGGTAATAAATATTTCGGTTAGGTTGGGTTGGGTTATGACTGCGAAGGTATTAAAGAGTGGAGGAAAAAGAAAAAGAAGAAGAACATTTCATACGTGACTAACTTGATAGACGGAAGTGTGTGATTTTCGGCTACGTTCACGCTACGAACTAAAACGAGAAGAAGGTAAAAACAAAACTGCAAACACACAGTTTTCTTCAATGTTGTTGCTCTTTCCATCGTTGTTATTTTCGTTGTTTTCACTCCGTTTTTAACTCAATTCGCTCTTAAGTCAACCGAAAGGTAACCGAAGAAAAACAAAAAAAAAAAAAAATGCATCCTCTACGAATGCAATCTAATTCGATGCAATGCAATCAGTTGAATGAAATTCAATACGGTTGATTCTCCAACACGTGAGCACACTATGCATAGACGAAAAAGAGAAGAACAAAAAGAATCTGAGAAAGTAGTAGAGTACGAGAGATAAATAAATTGTTGTCCACGTTTTATTTTTCAACCATTTCGTTCAATCTCAGCCGATTTCATTTCACTCGAAATGTAGAATTTGAGGATTAT
This sequence comes from Conops quadrifasciatus, assembly GCA_949752815.1. Classification (NCBI taxonomy): domain Eukaryota; kingdom Metazoa; phylum Arthropoda; class Insecta; order Diptera; family Conopidae; genus Conops; species Conops quadrifasciatus. The sequence goes on along the minus strand of OX457078.1, from coordinate 17,902,395 downwards.
TCTTAGCCACGCTGCCATCATCTCATCCGCTTTACAGTCTCGACATCTTTCCATTTGCTTTTCATTTTAATCGCCGTCTTTAATGCTAATCACAGTCTTTAGCACATGAATTCGACTAATTGGCTGGAATCGTTTGAATCTGCTGTACACATCCACAGACTGCCAGTCTGTGGATACTTTGGCACAGAAAAAGCATACAAGGATCTTTCTTTCTTCTCTACAATCACGAGTTTTGATAATATTTGCTACTCCTCCTTCTGTCTCTCTCTCTCCACCTCTCCGAAATCCTCGGAACAAAGTTCTAATCAACTCAAATCCATCTTTATTTTATTTCGATGTTTTCTTTGTTTTAATATTCCAAGCTTTTAAGCTTTCTTTACGTTTTCTCGGCACGACGACGTCGCTCGCAATTAAAACAAAAAACAACTTTGAAAAGTACAGAAATTAAAATTTGTACACTTTCCACAAGTAGAAAGAAAGAAAGGAAAGTAAAGAGAAGAAAAGTAAAGAAAAGAAAAAAAAAGAAAAAAAAAGAAAAGAAAAGAAAAAAAATCGAGGGCATTCCATGAATAAAAATTAAATTCAAGATTCACTAAAAGTTTACGTGCGCTTATTCTTAAGCTCTTACTTTCTGCTGGCGCAAATTTTAATAAGCGTAATTTTTTTTTTTTTTTTAAAATATCGTATAAAACAACCGTTTTACCATTTGTGTTAAAAGTTTACGAAATTGCTCTACACTTTAACTACAGAGAAAAAGTAATGCTGAATTATAAACACAAATGAAAATTGAAAACAAAAAGTTAACTCCCGAAGAATTAAGCAATTTCTTACTAATATATTACGAACTGGTTTGTGCATGGAAACGTTTTGCATCGAAACGCTTGCTTAGAATGTTTTGTTAATGTAAGTAAATCTTGTACTTTACAATTTACTGCATTCATTGATTTTTTCTGTATGAGACAACGTCGCAGAATTACGCTTCTCTACAAGCTCAGTGATCAAAATTGTCGCCTTTTCCGATTGCCAAAATTATGTACGCTTCATTATTACTATAAAAGAATTTTATTCTTTTTTTCTGCTTTTTATTTTATTCAATGAATATAAACGATTGCAAAGAGTTTTTGCTGATTTTGGCAGCAAAAAGGAATTTAGCAAATACTTCGGAATTTAATTTAGCCAACACTTACACTGAAGCATGTACTTTTGTACGATTATCATCTCAATGAATCCTTCTTTCTCCCTTCCTTCGTTCGTTCCTTCGTTTTATTCGACTGCCCGAGTAGTCTTGTTTCTTCCAACGAATCAACGGATCTGAACTGATTTAGCTGTTCGCGCACACACACACACACACACACACACACACACTCGCCGACCAGCAACTTTTCTTGAAGTACTGCCAAGTTTTAATTCTTCACCAGTTTTTTGCTTTTTATTGTTTTTCTTTTTGCATAATCATTAAAATGTTCGACACTTTACTCCAGTCCGCAGTTCTGTCTGTGTCTGTCCGTCCATCTTTTCGCTTTCGGCTCTGTCTGTTTGTCTGACTATGCTCGGGGTTATGGTTGTAGATGTGAATGTGTGTGTGTGTATGTGAATGTTCTTGCAAGACAGAAATCAGACTAAATTTGACCTAAATGCCAGATTATTTTTTGTGCTTTCTTTGGACTGACTACACTTTCGTGAAGTTTGCGCTGCGGGACGACGAGGACAAGGGTACTTGTTAACAAACAAAAGAACAGTCGGGGAAAAAGTATTCGATCCATTGTAACTATTCTCCCAACGGATTGCTGAAGGTTGAAATACGAATAGGAATAAATTATAAAAAAATTAGATAAGTTGTAATTTGTCAGTTGCGAAAGACGTTAGATAATACGTTTAATGTTAAGACATTTAATGTTAAGAATAAAAAAATTACTTTTAGATGTAATTTCATCGAAGAAATCCAATCAAACAATAAAGGGTGTTTTTTTAGCTTAGCTAGAACTTTCGATAGGGACAACTGTCAATACAAGCTGTCCTTCTGACTGCTCTTGTTGTTATTTATGTTCAGTATAGTCTGGCAAATCATCATGAATAGACTCACGCTTGAGCAACGCTACCAAATTATCCAAATTTACTTTGAAAATCAGTCGTCGTCGATTCGAGCAACTTAAAGACGACTTCGTGAATTTTATGGCGCACATAATCGTCCATCGTCCATGGCTTAACGGGTTTGTTAATAAGCAAAATTGCCGCATATGGAGTGAGACGAATCCACAAGAGACTCTACAGACTCCATTGCATCCAGAAAAATGCACCGTTTGGTGCAGTTTACATGCTGGTGGCATCATTGAACTTTATTTCTTCAAAAATTAGGTTACAGTCAATGGAGATCGTGCGACGATCAATGATTTTTTGTTTGAAAATATGGATGACATTGATCCAGACGAAATGTGGTTCCAACAGGATGGCGCTACCAGCCATACGGCGACGGCAACCATCGACTTATTCAAATCAAAATTTGGCGAAAAGTTCATTTCGAGAAATGGACCTGTCAATTGGACTCCATAAATAAATGTATAGACTCTAAACAGACCCATTTCTGTGCAATTTCTCTTTTTATTTTGACTCAATCGTCCCTTTTGTGACTTTTTATGCCTGCTAGAATCTCCTTTTCGTGGCATCAAATAAAACCAATGATTAAAATTCAGAATGAAAAGCCGGCCAAGATTTTTATTTTATGAAATGAAACTAATTTAATTACCTGATGATAAAGAGATCGACTTGTTTTTTATCATCAGCATTTTCTTTAATTTTATTAGATATTACGTTAGCCATCATCATTATCTGTACACCTAAATACAAATTTATTGCATCCATTGAGCCAATTTTAATAACCAACAACTCATTAAATCATTTTATACAAAGCTTCTTTTATACTCAATTCGTTGCAATTAGTTTTCGTGGTTGTTGTTGTTGTTTTCATTTATTTTTACAAGATAATCTAATAAAATTTTGTACAATATATAATTAAGAAATCTTGTTGCGTGGGTGCATCCAACCGGGGGCAGTGTAAGGTGCGTTTGGTGGCGAAAAAGGGAACAATTATGTAAGAGAAAGCGAGTGAGAGGGAGAGAGGTAGTGGGGGAGGGGGAGGGCTGAAGAAGTAACTGGGTCTCTGTATTAGTATTGTTGTGATTCTGAGCTGAGTTCGTGGCTGATGGTGGACGGCAAAATAGTTTTCTAGAGCGAAAGGAACATTCAAAGGACAGCAATAGCGGAGTGCGGGGGGACTGGTGCCCCAGAGAGAGAGAGAGAGAGAGAGAGAGAGGAAGAGAGGTAAAAACATTGCAGCACAATAACTCAAAATAAAAAACAAAATTAAAAATTTATTATTCTTTGCATAAACTGTATATAAAATCAACAGAGTGATGGAGTAAATTATATATTTTATGACTCAATCTTTTTCTAACTTCTTTGATGTTTTAATAAGAAACTCTTTCGGAGTGCCCTTTTACCCTCCAACTACCCCCCCCTGCCCATCTTTCAACCATCCATAAATAAAGACAGCATTGATTTCTGGACTCAATCATCCATCGTCACCCTGTATGCGTGCTGCCTGAGCGTGCGTCCGAGAGCAATATGTACTATATTTATTTTTATGTACTAAAATACTCGAATTTAGAGTGCTTTTTAAGACTTTTGTTCTGGTTGCGGTTCTGGCTCCTGCTTCTTCTGGTTACTGTGCGAATGTTTGGTTGGTTGGTTGTTGTTGTTGTTGTTGTTGTTGTAGTTGTTTGCATTTTCGCTGTTTCCTTTATTTATGATCGGCTATAATGTACGTATTCAAAAATGTTGGAAACTTTTATGTTTTCGCGAAAGCCATCGTCGAAAAGGTATTAAAAAGAACCGTCTCCGGCTCCCGGCGCCGGCTCCAGTTTCGGCACTTCCAATGCGTTGATGGCAACCAAGCGGCTGCTAGTGCTGCATTCGCTGTTTTCTTTTGCAAAATGTGGCGGTAGTTGTTATTGTTGTTGTTCATTCTTTTGTTGTTTTAGTTAATTTTTGTTTTCGTTTTGGTTGTTGGTTGATTGCTTGTGGTTGCTGCATCAATTTTACCAGAAATTTAAGTAGATTGCTTCCTCAAGATTTCTTCCGTTTTAAATTTCCTTTTTTTGTTTTTTTGCTCTTTTGCTTTTACATTTATCTAAACTGTTGTTGTTGTTGTTTATGCAATATTTACCATTTTATTTCTCGCTGGTTATTAAATAATTTCTCTTGCTTTATGAGATTAGTTTGAATGGATCTAATTTCAATTTTTTTGTAGTTTCCTTATTTTTTATTTTTTGTTTGTTGTTTTTTTTTTATTGGTTCTGTTTAAAGCGTACAAAAAATGGTAGGTACTTTCAAACCCTAAAAACATGCAATCTTTTGTTGTTCTCTCTTTCCTTTCTCCTCGTTGATATTCGAGAGACTTCATTTATTTCATATGTATTTTATGTGAGCGGAAAAAGTTGAGAGCGCAAACAACGTAGGTACGTACCTACATATGTATGTGTGTTAAAGTGTATGTGAATAAGGTGTAGGTACCCCGTAGGAAAAGGTCATCCATCCAATTGGCAATAGTTAGGTCATGAACTGAATAATGCGTTCGAGAGCAAATCATTGCGCCAAGTCTTAGAGAGAAAAAAATACTCTTCTTATCGATTTTAGTGTTTTGCTGGGAGAGTAGCTCTCGATCCATCGTTAGAGAGATAGTTAGTACTGCATGCATTTAGGATAATTAGGAAAAACAAGCAAAGGAAATAGAAAGTGAAAAATATGTTTAAAAATTGATTAAGCATTAAAAGATGATGATTACACCGTTCAATCTTATGTGCTAAATTGAAATAAAACTTTAACTTTTTAAGAATTTTTGATAAAATTCATTGCATTCATTGAAAATTGTTATATAAAATTGTTAAAAAATCATTGGATTTTTTCTAAAATACCTCGTAACTAACGCTATTGTTACGAATTTTTTTAAAAAATTCAATGACTTTCTTTTTCCACGAACGAGAATATCGAGAGATTCCATTGAATTGCTTTAAAACTGTTAAATTTGAAAAAATTAATCATTTAAAATTTTTTTTATGTTGTTTTTTCACATTTTTTTATGATTTATGTTGTTCATTTTCGTAGGATGGCAGATGCCAACATTCGGCAAAAATTTCTTGGCACCGACTGACAACGGTAGCAAAAGCAACAACAACAATGGCGAGTACTCTGCGACGGCTGTTAGTTTTGCCATAAAATGATGAAAATTAAGTTAAATAAATTCGTTTAACGTAAATGCAAAATTGGGCTTCTGTTGCTATCATTTTTAAGCCTCTACGAAAACAACAACAATAACAACAACAGCCATAATAATAAAAACAGTATAATATAGTACAAAACCAACAGAAGCCGCAACTTGAAATGGCAGCAAGAAAAAGTGGCTAAAGTTGAAAATATTTTCGCTAACGAGAAAGATACGAGTAGACAGTACCGAGCACCGAGTACCGAGAGACGGCGCTGAAATGGTCAGATAATGTAAAAGGGTGAGAAGGTGAAATGTCTACTAGTGGCGCTGTGGCCGTTCTGTATCTCTGTTTGTGTGTAAGGACCTGCCGGTTGATGACCCAAATAATTCGAGCGGGTCGAGCATGCTTGCGGCTTCGCCAGACATACGCATACAAACTGAGCAAGTGCATGGACGGACAGACGTACAGACAGTTGCAGGAGCAACCAGATAGACAACGGGGATGGGCAGTCAGGCAGGTCGACACACAGAAAGAAAATATGGCCTAACAAACAGCAGTCGCAGAATGTGATCAAATCCGCACCTGCCCCTCAGGATACTTTTAAGCGAAGTTAGTAGCATTCTAGCAGCATTCTCTGTAGAAGGTTTCTGACTTCTGATGCTCGGCAAGTGGCCAGCGTCGAATACGACGACGTCACACCATCAAAAGTAGTAAAAACCTCATGCTCCATGAGCTAGCCCACCGACAGCCGACAGTGTCATGGATGGAGTGGATAGCATGGACAGGGTAAGGTCAGGGATCGTTAAGGTGTCGGGGGCTTTGTGGTGTCGTACATGACGAGTTAAGGTGTTGGAAAAGGTGCAGGGCATCAGATAAGCAGAGAATAGATAGAGAAGTGTTGAGTTAAAAATAAATTGGCCACATTTTTCAACACTTGGCTAAGAGAAGAATAGTTTCAACGAAGAGAAGCTAGACATATTTACTGCATTTTTGTAAAGAAGTAGGTACATAGTAGAAATTTTTTCTTTTTTATTTATTTATTAATAAAATTAATTTTTTAATAATTACAAAATAAACTTGAATATAAAATTGAATTTTCGGCCCACAGAAATGTATACATTTTTTAAATAAAGGAAAACTTCTTTATGCATTAGCAGTAATGCGATGGTAATGCGACAGTCTATGATGATGCCAGGAACACACTGGTTACATACTCAAAAAATGTTTGCTAAAACTCTCTTCAGAAGGGGGAGAGAAGAACCTTTGCTGAAAAATTGCATCTCTGCAAAAAAAAAAAACAGAGAAAGTTTCTCTCCATTTTTTTTGTTTTCTCAGAGTAAGAAGTAGAGAGATCAGATGAAACCTTACGCTATTGGCTCTTTCAAATTAATCGAAGAGTCAAAAATGATTATAACTTTCGCTGGCAGAGTACACAAGATGGTAAGAGCGGCAGAGAGAGGCTTTTCGCGCAGTAGGGCAGCGTTGGTATCATGTCGTCTTTTTTTAACGCCGCAAAGAGAGTTGCCAAAACGCATGTTCGTAAGTCTCCGATCTCTCATCTCTCATAGATCTCAATGGAGAATGCATTTCAAGTAAGAAGCAGTGAAATTGACTCTGTCTCTTCTATCCTTTCAGACTCTCGCCTTCTTTCTCCCTCAAAGGGAGTGACTATTTCTCTATATCAATGATTTATTTTTGTTCATTCGACCCGTTCGGCTTTTGTCTCTGCTAATACACGCTACATTACGTAATGCACTTCAAGGACGTCGAGAATGTAAGTAGTCATCATGATATGTTGCCTTCGTGCTGCCACAACAAATCACATCCAGATGATGGCAACGCTGATGATGATGATGATGATGATGATAAACGTGGCTGGTGCAGTATAAATTCATGCCGCCTGTCAAATCCATGCACACCATCATAGTCAGGACATGTTAACACGTTGGGGCATGTATGTGAGAGAGCGTTTATATATACATATTTATGCAGATATATACTTAATATATTGTGTACATAAATTGTCCAGCCTCGAGACAATTATGATTTTTTTTTCTGACGTTCTTAATCATTTCATTTTTAAAAAGTTTTCAAGGTTTCTAAAAATAAAGTGATCGAATCAGCAGCAGCCTCAACAACGGTCTCTCTTAATCCTTCAACAACGTAGAACAAATTCCAAAAAGGATATCAGAAAGTCTGCAGAATAATGCCAATAATAAGAAGTAGCGTTAGCGTTTTTTTTCGTTTCGTTTCGAAGTCTCAAGGAAATGAGAAGTAATAAGTCAAAAATATAACTCAAGTAGCCACAGTTACAACTACAATATTTTGCAGTTAGGTACTTCAAGGAGCGTCGCTGCCGGCTTAAGCCAATACAAAGAAAACGTAGAAGATTATGCAAAATTACCCAGAAGCAGTTCAGGAAGCATGAATGAAGTAAACGGAAATTAAAACTAAAAAAAAGGATTATGAAAAAAAAAAAATTGTGAAATCGTTCCAAAAACTCAGTACCGTTCGAAATAAGGGAAGCGCGGGTACAGCGGAAGTTAACGATTTGCCATCTATCACGCATTAAAAACACTAAGAAATCAAAAAGAAGAAATAAGAAAAGAATCTTTTTAAACTCAAGAAAATACAGATAATTCTCGATTTACGCGATGGTTATGTTGATGCATCGAAAATGCCGTGTAAATTGTAATCGTGCATTTCCCTACTTTTTCTTTCGAAAGGAATCCTTTCCTTTCCTTTCCTTTCTTTCATTCGCAGGAAAAATGCAAATTTTAAGGTCGTGCCGGGAGGGAAGGGGAAAGGGGGAAAATTGTAATACACGGTCATGCAAATTTTGTCCAAAGTTCTTAGAATATTCTTTAACCGTTTTTAAACCAAAATCGTAGAAATCGTGCCATCATATAAAGTGTCCTCGGTTGAGGGTTATCTGTATATTTAACTTTTATTATTCTTCTTCTTCTTCTTCTTCGTCATCTACTTCTTCTTCTTTTTCTTTCTTACCACGGGCTTTTTTTTCCACGGTCTTTTCCTAACTTTTTTAGTTTTTGCAAAAGGTTCGCTCTAAAAATAGCAAAATCTTAAATTAATAAATAAAGAGACGTCAGTAAGAACGATGATAAGATATTACAGAGAGAGAGGGAGAGAGAGAGGGAGAGAGGGAGAGAGAGAGAGAGAGTAAAGAAAAGAAAGAGGAGAAAATGAAAAACGAACCCAGCTAGTATCTGGATCAATCGAACCGTCCAAGTAACAGCGAATAATTGACGTTATGGCAGCTGAAGGACGAATGGTTATAATTAGAATATTGATCATTATAAGAAAAAGGAAACTATTCTTCAGAAATAGTAAGTAAGAAAACAACTGAAGTAAGGACTAGTCTTTTACCATAAGACTTCGAAGGCTGTGACTGTGACTGTGACTGCGACTGTGACCACGTAAAGATAAATGTTTCGGATTTAGAATTACAAAAAATTTCTAAAACAAAGCAAAGCAATTACTATTTACCCTTTGTGGGGCACTCCGATAGCCGGTAAATAATTATTTTTAGAAATTAAAAAAAAAATTTAAATTATAGAATAATTACTCAGTTTGTGTCGACAACTCGATTCAGTTTCATGAATTAGTGAAGCGTTCGATTTGCGAACGTTTCGCATTAGATATATATCTAAAAATAATAACAGCCCTTGCTTTATTGAGTTTTTTATGACTTTATTTCGTAATTGCACAGAACACACGATCCATCCTGCACGTCGCGACGTTTATTCTCCGCGAACGACATGATGATGGTGCATGTTTTAAAGCTATTTTTGTAAATTATACCTTTTTCGACAATCTATATTTAATGACAGGTGTCGCGAGGCGTTATGATGTCCCGTCGTGCTTACGTCTTTCTCTGCGCTAAAACTGGTGTGTTGTGTTGTGCAGTATCTTCAAAGCAGTCGCAGTTTACACAAGTCGACAAAATTTTACACCACAAACAAACGGCATACAAAACGGCAATTAAAGAATGGCATACATCCGTCAAGTTATGACGGAATTATTGCCCGACTTGTGTCGAAAAGTCATCGAAAACTGCCTCAAAAAAGAATTGAGACCTGCAAACCTGGTGCCGCGCGAGGCCATTTGAATGATATTGTTTTTCACGCTTAACTCAAAATTAATTTATTTTAAGAGACGATTTTTCGTTAAGAAAAGCAGAGATTTAATTGTTGTTCGCTTATTAAGATCAGGATATCTCGAAATCTGATACGTTGGAGATATTTTGCGGTCGGATACGATGTCAGCCCGTTTCGCTGGTTCCAAAGATGAGCTCAATTTTGTCGCATTGTGTAAATCTGCAGTCTATCGCTTCGGTCGTTGGGACAGATAAAATTTCGTGCATGTTCTATTCTCTCTTTCCGTTTTTTTTTATTGTATTACATTTAGCATTTCATTAAAATTTGATAGAACGTTTCTGCTCGAATGACAAAACTTTTTTGCTGTTTAGCACTGATTTTATGGATGGTTTTTTTCTTCTCTTGTGTGTGGATGATGTTTTTATGTTTACCGACTTCTGTCATTTTTATTTTTTTATTTTTTTTTTGTTTTTTTGTTGATTTCTGCTTGTTGATTGCTAATCGTTTTACTGACCTCATGCCAATGACCTTTTCGCGCCATTCACTGCAAGCAAGTGTCAGCCATGTCGTGAGCAATAATCGCTCTTTTAACAGCTCTTTTTTTTCGTCGAACTTAATGTCGAGCTAATGAGCTGTTGCTGCCGCTGCAAGAGTTGAAGGCGTTTTTGCGCTCAGTTTGATTTATGTACGGTTTACGATGCATACAAGCCTGTTGTAAATGGTTGAAAATGGTGTAAAAATCGACTTGTTTCGTTGATTTATGTACGAGTTTATCAGCATGCCCGGTAAATGGTTGTAAGGTTAAAAGTTTTTAAGAATGCAAATAAACACAGAACAAATAAAAGCGATTTCTGGTCATTTTCAGGCATTCCAGAATTTCGAAAATAAGTATGATCATTGCTATTACGCATAAAAGTTGTCGAAAATTGCAAGGTTTGTATTACGCAAGAACATCAGAAAAGAAGGTCACTGTTGTTAAGACGCGACGGCAGGTGGAGGAGCGTGATGTGAACGTGCATCCGGCAAGATTGCCTGCCAGTAAAGTAAAAAACAGCATGAGATAAAAGCCGCAGCAGCCGTCGCCGTCGCCACCACCGCTTCCGCTTCCGCATTCCCATACCGCGCTACCGTTACCGCATCGGCATCGGCATCGGCATCGGCTTCCGCTGAAACCTTGTGTACCTGATTGCGCCAAGTTGTTCTTTTATGAACGAGCTCCGTCGCGGCAGATGGTCGCACGGAAAGAACAAACAGCAAAAAAAAAAAATTCTCAGTTAAAATATGAAAAAGACATCACTAACCGCAAGGCTGTTCCGCCGCTTGGTGGCAGCTACCAAAAAAAAGGAAACAACAACCATTGCTGAGTATACCTTTTAGAGTAATAAATTTGTAAAATATTAAAATATTTTCAAGCAGACTCAACTCAAGTAACCGCACACAAACAAACAAACAAACAAACACCAAAAAGATTCACCGCCAAAAGTCATTCTTTTTTGGGCCGCTTCCGTTTGCTTGCTTTTGACATTCATACAAACGGCACGCACGCATCCACCCGGCATGGTCGCGGTTGCGGCAGGGCGGGTTTTTTGTTGTTATTGTTGTTGTTGTTTTTGTTGTTGTTGTTGCTGTTGTTTTTGTTGTTGTTGTTGCTGCTGCTGTTGTTGTTGCTGCTGTTGTTTTTGTTGTTGTTGTTGTTGTTGTTGTTGTTGTTGTTGTTGTTGTTGTTGTTGTTGTTGTTGTTGTTGTTGTTGTTGTTGTTGTTGTTGTTGTTGTTGTTGTTGTTGTTGTTACTAGGGCTTCGCTAGAGCTATGCGTCAAAGAACCAGAAATATGCGAAGCATGCCGCGTCCTTCTTAAAACATACAAAAAACGAAAAGAACATTTTAAAATTTATGAAGAACGAAGGAAAGAAGGCCGTAAAGAAGGGAGGGAGGGAGAGTGAGTGAAGGGGTGAAGATGAAGCCACTCCGTTTCATGAATGTCACATGAATTTATGACAGCAAAGACAATAACAACAATGCTAGTAAGTACAAGTAGTAGCACCAGCAGCCGCGGCCGCGGCTTCAGGCCGCGTCATACATAAGTCATAAGTCAAGTCACCCGGGTAGCCCGGGTTGACCGGTTCGCCAATTCGCTTTTTAGCAGCAGGCGACTCAGGCAATGATAATAATAAACAGTACATTTAGAGCACGCCTTGTCAATACCAATACACATAAAACACAATACAAACACAAATACATATAAATAATATTTAAGGCGACAGCGGCAGGAAAGCGGCAAATTTCATTTGGCTTGAGTCATGCTGTTGCTGCTGCCTGCCTGTTGTGGTCTGTGGTCTATGATTATTCCTTCAGAGCATGCAGTGCACTCATGTATAGATAAGTATGTATGTATATAACAATGCACATATGTACATACATGCACACACGGGCAAGTCATGCATCCGCACAATGAGTGAAGCATCTCGAGTCAGCACAAAAAGCTGCAAAGCTAGCGGCCGCGGCAGCGATCGCGCTGGCAAAGAAAATGCTATTGCCACAAAAAGTCGAGCAGTCACGACGTACATACATACATATACGTATACGCTATAGTACAGCAGTTTATTTCTTCTTCCGGTCTGCCAGACTACAAAATTTATGAAGTACAAATTTAATTCGTGCTGTTGCGAACGACAAGCTCGATTTTATTGATTTCGAATTACGACATCATAAAATTTATTGTGCGAGCGAATGGATGAAAGGAATTTGAGGGTGAAGATGGCTCGGAAGGATCGGAAGGATGGAAAAAGGAAGAGAAAAACCGAAACCGAAACCGAAACCGAAATAACCGACCCATCGTGAGGTATCTTTTGATGCAAGCAGCGTACAACGAACGACGAACGGATTGAGGCTCTGCGGTTGAAAACGGTAATTGAGCGAAGCCTTTGCTCTTGGTCTTGGTCTGAGTCTTGCTCTTGGTCTTGCTCTTAATCTTGCTCTTGGTCTTGCTGTTGGTTTGGAAGCAGTTCTTGCCACCAAAACTGACTGACTGCCTTTGTGAAGCTGAAGACGGGAAGGAGGAAGGATTTCGGTCAATAAGGATCGATGTCGTAAGCAGACCGAAACCGAAACCGAAACGATACTTCTTTGGGTTGTGTTGTGTGCGGAGAAAGGCGGAGGCTACGCTGCTTTACTTTACTTTGCTTTCGAATAATTGAAGAGTCGAGGATGAAGACGTATTACGCCGCAAACAAGATTTAACCTGCACTAATTTGTCTTGATTTAGCGCCGAGTTGTCGCCGAGTTGCCGCCGAGCTGCAAAAATGGCAGGTTCCTTTGAATGCAAAGGAATTGAAGCAACGTGACGTGACGCCTCGGTGCTAAGTACAATATTTGCAGACGTTATCGACGTAATGGAAATAATGACTCTGTCTAGTCTTTGCTCTGCTGGCGGCGTTGCCAATCTAGCTTGGCATGCTAGAACTTTCTAGAACTCTCAACTGTTTAGGAAGAAAAGCACGTCTTCGTGCGGATGCTTGGTTTTTTTTTTTTTTGCACGGTGTCTGTGTGTGTTGCAGAGAGCGAGACTCTCTATTTTTGCAGCATGCACCAAAACAATCGCTTAAAGCGATTAAAAAAAACATATTATCTATAATTACAAAAACATAAATTATTTAATGAAAAGTACAAAAACAACAACAACAACTAGTAAGGCGGACAATCTGCGTTATCCATTAAATAAAATATTGATAATTTATGCGACTACTTTATGAAGAGACCTTGTTGTCGCGACTCTTGAATGTTGTTGTTGTTGTTGTTGTTGTTGTTGTTCAAGACGCAATGGTTTCAAAATAAACGATGCTTTAAAACAGGCCTGAACAACACACGGCCCGCCACGTTGAATTGTGCGCGGCCCTTCGAGTGATATTATATTTCTAGGCAACATTGAGCAGTATATTGAGCAATATAAATTTAAAAAATTGACTAAAAGAAAGATTTTTATTAATTTTTCATTTATATTAAATTTTAGAGCAAAGGTTTAGTAACGTTATGCGCCAATAAAGTCGCCCGTGGGTTGGCCAGGCCTGGCTTAAATAAAATGTTCAAAAAGGTTCTTCAAGGAAATTCTAATGAAATTGTATACTATACATTGATTTATTACATAATATCGAGGAAGTTCTAATTAAAAAATTTTGTCAATAAAAAGTAATAAATTTAGTTTTATTAAAAAACTTCAAATTTCTAAACGCAAGCAGATGAAGTATGAAGCTTTTGTGGTCAGGAATTGCCAAACAATACAACCGAATAGATTATTGTTGCTATAAATTACAAATTTCAAGTTTCCTTCTGGGTCGGTCTAGATGGTCTTAACAAAACAATAATAAATTGTCATCTAATCTAAAAGTATTAAAAATATACGGAAAAGTATTGAAAATAAGGTTAAGGCTTAGGTTGGTTAAGGTTAAAGCGGCTTTTAATTCCTGAATTCAGCATTTCATAAAACCTTTTTCCTCAAATAAGCTGGTATCGTACTCGAATTTATGGCATACTCATGATGATGATGTTCTTTTACATCATTGTAATCCTCTTTGAATCACTCGAAATGTACGCAAGTGGGAAAAAAAGCAAAGCTTTTGGAGCAGGACCGCATAAATCGAACCAAACCAAACTAACAACTGAACAAATAAATATCTTTAGTGATGTCAACAAAAATTTAATAACATCATAAGAAGAAACGTGAATACGAGCAGATAAAATAAGATTTATGAAGCCACCTGCAGCGCCGAACAAAGTTTTCGGCGAGCTCGCACTCAAGCTGCCGCCCGCCGATTTTCAATAATACTCAGAAGGACGGAATTATTGCCGCGCGGCAATTTGCATGTGGCTCATTTTGCCAACGTGGTTAACCGACGACGGCTACGAAATACTCGAACACTCCAAGCATTTTGCGGTGATAAAGTTTTTCGTTGCTGCAGCCTTTGTCTTCAATCTCTTTCACTGCCGCCGCTTCCACTTTACCTCTGCCTTCCTCTGCCTCTTCACACCTTCTTCATAAACATAAAGTCATCGATTTGGAATCAAGAAAGCTGAAACTTCTGGAACGTAGTCAAAAACGTTTGCCGTAGAAATTTTGTGAAAAGTTAAAAAGTGTAAAAAATAGTGTGAGTCGATTCAAGACGTTTTGCGCAAACAATGGCCAGCAACGACATTTTGAGTGCTGAAAATTTTGAAAATAAATTTAAAAGAAATCAATTTCTGTTCTCGAAGTATGCGAAATTATACTTTTTTAAAGTTTTTCAATTATTAAAGTTTAGGTTTTGAGCGAGAGGAAAAGAGGTGAGTAAAAAGCAGGGTTATCCGTATGGAATTTCACCAAACTGCCTCACCTTCAAAGGGTCACCTTTTTGTTAATCTTTTAGTAGCAAGAAAAAAAATTTTAACAAAAATTCTTTAGCAATGATAATTTTACTTCTTCGAACGGTCTTACTTCATTTTTAAATTGAACTTTTTTTACTTTAATTTTTTACAATATAATTCTGTACAAATAATAAAAATAAAATAGTGAAAATTCATATAAAGTTTCTACATTTATTATATATTTATCATTTTTTAATTATTTATTTTATTTATCATTTTTTTATTATTTTTTATTATTTATTTATCATTTTTAAATTAAACTTTTTTTATTTTAATTTTTTACAATATAATTTTGTATAAATAACGAAAATAAAATAATGAAAATTCATATAAAGTTTCTACATTTTTTATATATAATTTTTTCTATTCATTAATCATAAGAATCGGTAAAGAAATGGGTATGACGATTTTTATGGACGATAAAACCATTAAATTAAATGCTATTTTTGCTCGATTCTTTTAGCTGTAGATTAGATTCTCGATTCTTTTAGTTGTCTCGAAGTTGTCGAGTTGTCTCTAGTTTTAGTCTCGAATTTAATTTTTTTTTAACATTTTTTAGGACATAATAAATACAGCTTTTATAAGAAGCAGAGCTAGAAGCACAGCAAGATACGAAAATAAAAATAACAGCTAAATTGCAAGCTTGAGTTTAACGGTTTTGATTCTACTAAGCAGCAGCATGATAATTACAAATATACGACTATATCACACACCTTTTCTCTCTTCATTACGACCTTACAACTATTGAAAACTTTTGCCAGACCGACCGAAAAGCTACATTCGACCGTTCGAATGTGCCCGAAAAAACGCTTTGAACTTGTAGCGCTTTATTAAAAGATGTTTGAGCAGAAGCTGCTAAATTTAATAGCTCACTTAAGAGCCTCTCTCTATGCTCTTGTCCTCCTCTCGACTGGGACTATTTGACTCGACACACACTCGCCACACAGTCGCCATCTGCATGCATGCACACACGATTGGACACATTCCTATTCACGACGACTTATTCATAGTTTAAAAAACAATTTCCTATGATTGCAGTCAAGGGTCCTTTACTTATCCTCTGCGGACCACAAATCCCAAACGCCCTTTCTCTTTCATTCATTCTTTATCGTGCGACTGGCTCGCTTTGGTCAGCGACCAAATAGATAGAGAGAAAGGTGGTAATGGTGAGGATGATAGTGATAATAATGATGATTCTGATGATGATGATGATGGTGTTGGCACTGCGAAACGGCTTAGTTGTCGCAACTAATATTGCATGCGGCAATTTAAGGCAACAGCACTAAAGAAGTCAGAAATAACTGGCGACGACGATAGCAGAAGCGTTGATATGTTGATGTTTGAAATTTCCATTTTTTTTATTTTTTTTTTACCGGTTTCAACACGCATAGGTGTGTATGTGTGTGTGTGTGTGTGTGTGTGTGTTGTGTCTGTACATATGTTAAATACTGTGTTAACAGAATTTTACACTTCGCTTCAGAACTTTTTCAAAAACGAAAACCAACAAAAAAACGCATTGAAAGTTTCTGATCGTAATAAAAAGAGCACCACAACAAAACACTCGGAATATTTAATATTTAAACACTCAGAATATTTATTAGAATATTTAAACTTAATGGAAATTAAACACAATGCGCGAGTATGAAGATTTGCAAATAAACTCACAATATTCTAACAAATTTTGATTTTATCGAAATAAATTTCGCGTTAACATAAAGCAGTTTTGTGAAACAAATACCTTTTGAAATAGATATTTCTAATAATGATATAAAAAGAGAGTATTTGAGAAAGTTTTGTCTCCGAATTGGCAACACATTTGCCAGCGAAACCTAATTAAACCAACCAATTTAACAGCTGATTTGTGCTCAGCTTGTACAAATATTCTTTCCATCGCACAAAGGCTTTCCATTACGCAAAGACTTACACCGAATCGAAGTTTGCTTAGCAGGCAGTTCCGGGATATACAATATATGTATATAGAATTAAACTCAGAGAGACTGTTAAAAGAGTATTGGAATTTCCGGTTACTCATACCGCATGGTGTACTGTTGATAAAAAAACTCTACTTTTGGAATTTCTACAGCAAACATGGCAGTCCCGGGTTATTTTGAAATAGCTTATTTTATTTTATTTTATTTTTATTTTTTTTTTTTTTTTTTTTAAATACCGAAATCCACTTCGCCTTTCGTCTATTTTAAAATCCATGATAACCAAATTACCGTAAGAGACCCGGAGAAAAAGCGAAAACTACAACAACAACAACAACTTCCATGAAAAAACAAACATGAAAAGTGAGAAAACTGTTGGCGTCAAAGTTTTCTCTCCGCAAATTTTCACTAAAGCAGTTTGCACTTTTGGATGCGGCTGCGGCAGCGACTGCTGCTGCTGCTGCTGTTGCTTCCATCGAGGTTGAGCGGTTTTGCATACAGCGAGCATCACGCTTATACCAACTATCAAAAGTTTGTCCATGTAATCGCGTAATTATTGGAAATTAACAGCGTAACCGAAGCAGGAAAGAAAACTTTCGCTAAAGCGTGGAGCGACTGCGGCTGAAATGCGACAAATCGATGAATGCAGCAGAAGCTTTTTTTTTATCGCTGCTAAGTTTAATGAAAAAAAGGAGACGAGCAAAGAAACGAGGAAGTACAATGAGAAGAAGAAGGACAGCAAGAGCAAAAAGAGTGTTCCGAAGAAACTTTCGGCAGCCGGAAAAAAACAGCCGGTAACTTTTCGCGCAATTTTTTCTTTGCTGGCAATTTTTTTCTGTACTCGTAGTTAAGTTTGCGTACAAAACTAATACTTGCATCAACATCCTTCCGTGCGGGCCGCACGGTACTCCTGTTTTCACAGCAGCCTGTTTCCGGCAGGCGCTCCTCACCACACCGCACCCATAATCCTATTGACAAGAGTTTCCAGGGTGACCCACTTTGAGTTGAATTTATTTTTTAGTTAAATGAAAAGTTTTTGCGGGGACAATATTCCCCAGAGGGAGAGAATGGGGTAGGCCTTAGAGAAGGGAAGGGAAGGAAGTGATATGCAAGAGGGACAAACGAATTAATATCAGAAAATGTTTACCAAACACCAAACGCCACTACTGTAAGACCTCAAGGTATCGGCAACCTATGAGCCGCGTAACATCCAAATAATCTGATCCAAATAATACCGATTTTTACGGCAATGTTACGTCAAAGTTTACTAATTTTTAAATTTAAATTTAAAAATTTAAATTTAACGCCCGGGTTTTGACGAGATCATTACTGGATGCTTTGTACATTCAAAGCAAAAAGGAATTGGTAAATATTGTTAATCTCGTTGCCATCGTGATTATTTCCGGCCAACTTGACAACTTAAACCTCGAAGTGTTAATCTGTAAATCAGATTGATCAATCAGAGGGAGAGAGAATCAGAGATAGAGAGAGGTTGATGATGGTGGTGGATATTTTTTAATTTAAATACTAATTTTAAAAACCTGCTTTTTTGGTATTCTTCGAAAAAAGAAGAAGAATTAAAGTGAACTTCATAAAAACGATATGAGAAAATTGTAATTTTATTGGTCAATATTTTTTTTTTTACTTTTTTAATAAAATTTCTTTTCAATTATATTGTATTTAAGCCTGTATGATACCTTAATTTTCATCGTATTGTTTTTCAAGTGGCGTGTAAGCTAGATAGCTATAGAAAATCACTCTCTTGTCAGAAAGGGCTCAATAGAGAATCGCTAAAACTTGCTAAAGGTTGTCAAAGTTGCTTAGAATTTGCATCTAAAGAAACGTCAAAAACAATATCTGAAAAATGTTTTGGGGGCTCACATTTTTCTTGTATTGTCTAAAATATCGATTGACTACTATAGCGCATGCATTCACACTGATGACTGCGTCCACTGCTAGAGTAGTCGTTTCCTTCTTTAACAACTTGACGAAAGAAAAGCTTCTTTGAAAATTTTATGAAAATCTTTTTTACTAAAACATTTTAGAAATTTTTGATTTTACAATTTATTGAAAAGAAGACGGAAGACGAAGAAAAAGAAAAAAAAGAAGAAATTGCCTCGAAGTGAAAGAAGTAGTGCCAGAATATTGTTAACGTATAGAGAAATAGCACTCTCTCTCTCTCTGCCATTCTCCCTCTGCCGAAGAGGCGCTGCGTTGCTGCCTGCAACAAGAAAAGCATCATCCTTGGGGCAACAATGTTGTGAGGTGCTATTATTTTCGTTGTCTCATGTTGCTTGTAAACTTGTTACAACTGAATGACAGCCTGAGCAACAGCTGCTCTTACTTACGTACTCTTGTGTACAGCGCTCAAGGCTTTCATATGTTCGTTACCGATGGTCATCATTCAAAGTCAAAACGTCAGCTCAGTTTCGGCAAGAACTGGGGCCCCCCCCGGGGGAGAGATAGTGAGGATGATGGTGGGGAGGCCAATGCAACAGATTGGGTTACTGGTTTTTGTCTTAATCCGGTAGTAGTAAAAGTTATTGTAAAAATCGATGCGAAAAATGTTAGAATCCATAGAATAAATACTTCAAACGGTAACGGTCTCCTCAACAGACACTGACATTTACGATAACGAGCTAGCTGTCCGTCCGTGAGTTACGTTAAGTTGATTACTTTTCGGTTAGAGTGAAAGTGAAAAAAAACACAAAGAAAACGAGAGAGGAAAAACCTTCTGGTAAACGATTTTCTGACTTCAAACTTATTGCTTGCTATTATTTTATTGAAAATAAATTCAAACTAAAACAAAAATGCAACTAGAATGTTGCGCAACAAATTAATTGGTGAACGAGAAAATGCCTGTCTCGTTCGGGACCGAATTGTTCCGGGATTCGGCCTCGGGATTATCAAGTTTGGCCCGGGTTTTGACGAGATCATTACTGGATGCTTTGTACATTCAAAGCAAAAAGGAATTGGTAAATATTGTTAATCTCGTTGCCATCGTGATTATTTCCGGCCAACTTGACAACTTAAACCTCGAAGTGTTAATCTGTAAATCAGATTGATCAATCAGAGGGAGAGAGAATCAGAGATAGAGAGAGGTTGATGATGGTGATGTTAAGTGGCACACTCCGAAAAAGCAAAGATTAAAATGTATTATGAGTTGGGTTGTCGTGTCGAATACTTTGTCGAGTTCTCAACATGTTGAATACTTTGTCGAGTTTTCGATATATCGAATACTTTGTCGAGTTTTCGACATGTCGAATACTTTTTCGAGTTTTTGAAATTTTCGACATGTCGAATACTTTGTCGAGTTTTCGACATTTTTGACATGTCGAATACTTTGTCGAGTTTTAGACATTTTCGACATGTCGAACACCTACGGTAGACTACCCAACCAAATTGGAGTAGATTACACAAAATGGTCGAAAACTCTGAAAAATGTACGTTCATCTATTACATTAAGAACAAACGAACGCTACAAAGACTTTTCGTTGAAAAATACAGGAATTTCAATTTCATTTTTGAGACCAGTCCATTTTTGAGCCTTGACATTGAATTTTTTTTCATTTAAAGTGCAGAGTCTTGATCGTCACTTATTTCGACGTTATGTTATCAGACGACTCTTGCTCTATTATTCTTTTATTATTATATTTCTAATTGCGCTCTCGCTCTCGCATACATTCATAAGGCGCGCGTAAAAATGTATTAGAAGAAACAAGAAAAAGAGAGGAGATGTATGTAACATATGTACATATATTCGTGCATCTTAACGCTTTCTCTTGTTTCTTTTATAAACAAGCTGAAGAACGTGTATGTGGATAGATTCTATACTTCATGCGAGTAAAAAAAACCATATTTAAATGAGTCATTCTTTAAGTTCTTAAATGTTTAAGAGTTTTCGACAAGGTTCAGGTTTTCGACATGTAGAAAAGTGGGTACTCTAATGGATAGATGGACAGATGGATAGATTAAGGGATAGATTCTATACTTCACGCGAGTAAAAAAAACATATTTAAATGAGTCATTCTTTAAGTTCTTGAATGTTTAAGAGTTTTCGACACGGTTCAGGTTTTCGACATGTAGAAAAGTGGGTACTCTACAGTTTTCGCCGTAGACTACATAGAAAGTCCAAAAATTCTTGTCGAATGCCAACCCTGCTTATGAGGCAAAAGCTTCTTTCCTAGAGGCATCTCACATTGAGAATGCTACGAGGTAAACTGGCGCACCACTTGCGTGTGTTGTGTGGCCTTAAGTTTTTTTTTTATTAGGTTGTTTTTGTTGGTATTTTTTTTCCACTCTGGCTGCATGTTTTTTATCGTTAGATTCCGCTTTTCATTAACAGCGAACGCTATTTATGCTAAATTAAGTTGTATTTACAATTTAAATTGGTCCTTTCTGTTGTTGTGGTGTTTTGTTGTTGCTGTTGTTGATCCTCTTATAATTCTTACTGCCAAGAAACAGACACACACACACACACATATATATACACACTATAGCATTAAGAAAATAAACAAAATTTAGTGCAACAAACACAAACTCGTATTAAGTTGTTGTTATTCCTAAACAGAAACTGTGCACAGTCGCACCAACAGCGCTACGTCTCGACGTAAAGGGAGAGCCTCGCAAAGCGTCGCCACTTCCGTTAATGAGGCCCTGGTGATGCCAAAAGAAGCTCTGGTGGCGGTGCCGGTGATGGTGATGGTGATGGTGGCGAATTCCCGTGAGTGGGTAAAAGTGAGTCTTAATAATGTAAAAATAATTGCACTGCATGCACTCAACAGCTTTCTTTTGCTCTGCGAAGCGTTAAGTATAGAACGAAATTGTTGTTGTTGTTGTTGGCAGCAGGATAAAGGGGCATGCTAAAGTGCGGGCCTCACGATCGAACGAAATTCAGGCCACCTTTTGATTCATGAAAATTGAATTTTGTTTTTCTTTCTTTTATTTTCTGTCGGAATCAAGAAAATGAAAGGGAGGAAAAGTTATTGTTTTATAAAGTGTGTTTTTTTAGCTTAGATAGAACTTTCGATAGGGACAACTGTCAGTACAAGCTGTCCTTCTGACTGCTCATGTTGTTATTTATGTTCAGTATAGTCTGGCAAATCATCATGAATAGACTCACGCTTCAACAACGCTACCAAATTATACAAATTTGCTTTGTTGTATTATAAATCACATTCGGGTGATTAAAATAATTTTATTAAAATTAAATTTTTTGTGTTATTTTTTACCATTTGAAGTTCTATCGGGCTTAAGAAAACACCCTTTAGTTGAATGCCGGCTCTTAATATATTAAATTAAGCTGATTTCGTCGAATGTAAAAATTCGGTTCCGGCGGCTCTGTGCGAAAGGGAGAGTATCCTCCCCACAAGGAACATAAAATTAGTTTAAATATTAAAAAAATGTGGTTTCCAACCAACTCATCTTAACAACCTCATCAGAACTTGGTACCTCCACAAAAGGTAGGCCATTAGTTCCACTGTGTCTTTTTGGATTTCGACAAAATACCCACAAAATGCCCACAACTCTTTAGCTTCCATTGTATTTCGCCGCCGCGGCGGGCACACCATTAAAGGAAACTTTCTGTTAACAAATTATCACAGAGTGGAAAATCGCTGAGTGGACAAAAAATCACGGCAGTGTCAGGTTGACATGAGAGTTAGGGAAGAAGAAGAAGAAGAAGAACAGGAAGAACAACAAAAATTAGAAAGTATGAAGGTAAGCATTTCTTTTAACAAAAAAAAAAACCGACAGAGGCTTCGAAGAAAATCGAAGCGAATATTATAAATCTGAAAGTTTTGGGTAAGTTTTTCAATTTCTGTAAATAAAAAGCAAGCCACAAAAATGTTGCCGATAGATAACAAAATTTTTATTAAAAAAAAACGGCACTGACATTTTTCTACTTCACTACGAACGAAAGGTTGTGAAAGGAAACGTCAGGGAAAGGAATGGGACAGAGAGACACCCACGCAGAGAGACAGAAAGAGAGAAGCAGGTTTGAAAGTTAAAACTTTTATACTACAGAGAAAGTTAAAAGAATTACATAACATACTACGACTAGTACCGAAATAATGTCGTGAAACTATTGATTGATAACTCCGGAGTGAGTTTGGAAGATTCAGTTGGTGCAAAGAAGGAAGGACCTACAAGGAGGAAAACAAGAAGCACATGAGGCAGAAGAAGACGTCCACGGCAGTTTTCCAATCGCTAACAAAATTTATTACAAATTGTGAGCAAAGTTGATACACAAGGACTAGCAAGAATTTTTAGAAAAAGGAAAGACTATGTCGTTGATGGTAACGACTATGTCGTTGATTGTTAATAGTTATTAACCTCGAGAGCCGAAAGGAATTTTATTAAAGTCGTCATCATGTCGCATGAGGATCAGTCAAAGTAAAGAAATTGACAAAGACTTGCAGAGACTTTTTTCAGTTTTTTTTTTCTAACTTTGAAAGCCTGTAGCTCAGCCGCTATTGAAGCTATTAAGATGAAAAAAAGCGTATTAAACTTTTGTTATTTCTAAATCAAGATCCTTTTACGATTTGTGGGCATGGCCCTTGGGTATATTTTTAATAATTTTTTTCAAAAAACCTTATATTTACTATAATTACCCGCTTTCGGAAGCCATAACTTTCGAAGCACGTCCACGCACGTGAAACGGTTACTAACTTCTACAAAATTCAAAGTATTGAGACCAACTTTCCCACAAATATTGTCAGAAAGTCAAAAACGGCCCTTTTCTCCCACTGTGCCTCGTTGGTATATTCTTTTCTCTCATCTTAAATATTGATTTTTTTTCCAAATTTTTTGAGTAAAAAACTTAAAACGATTTCGAAGTCTCTTCGATGTTCCCCAGCGACAAAAACGACAGAACGACATCAGCGGCTTCACACAGTGTTCAGTCCGCTACGGTTGCCCCATTATTTTTGGGTAACAATTTTCCATGTTTCCAATGGATTTTTAGGAGAGTCGCTTAATTTGCAACTGCAAATTGTTCATCGATTTGAAGAGCAATTTGCCCCCACACGCCCACAACTTTCAGTTAACGCTGTAGTCTTGCTGTTAACAACACACTTGCAGGCGCACAGACTTAATGGTAGTGGAACCGTCCTCTTTTCGGCGCGCCCTCACTACGCGAATAAGCGTCGAGGTTCGTACAAACACGCGCCTATACACAACATACGACACGCGCGTAACACACGCACACACACACCCCTACACATACGCACTCATCTACACCCACACAGAACTGCATTCAAAGCGAAACCACAAAATTACGAGAATCGACAGTAAAGTTTATAAACTGCAGCATTTTACGTCCTCGGCAAGAGTCGCAAAAGCGCTTTTAAGGTTTTTGGTTTTTGATTTGCGGTGACCCGTATAGTATTATTAATTTGTTGCTATTGTTGTTGTTGTTGCTCAAGTTATCTGCGATAAATGTTTCGCAAGTGCGCTGAGATCTGAGTCTTTCTGTTATGAAATGCCACGCCTTTTGAGTTAAACGTTAGTCCGTATTCAGCGTATACAGTATTCATCGATTGACACATCAAAACATTTTCGAGGTCATTTAAATTTAAATAACCGATGACGATGAGCGCCTTGATTTAATGAGGCTTGTTTTTAAATGAGAGGAATTTTGGAGATGGAGAAAATAGACGATAAACTAGTGACTCCATAAAAAACTGAAAAAGTTTTTAACATTTGATCGAGAGTTTTTGAGACGCATTTCGAATTAAGAAAAAAGCATTTCATTCCTCTAAATTTTGGATATAAAGTATAAACCTATTTATAACATTTGATTTTATATGAAAGTTTCGTGTTAAATTTTATGTATTTTTTTCTATTAAGCTTTTTTATTGTAAAACAAAACAAATTTTAAACCAATTTTCCTATAAACTTAATGATTTATACCAAAGCAAAATTTAATTTCATTAGATTTTATTATAAAAAAAAATACGTAATGCACAAATTGTTTAAAATTTTATACTACTTTATGATAGAATTTTTGTAATATTTTTGCTTTCAAGTTTACTTTAGGTCTTTAATGCGTTTTCCAGTTGTTTAAGTTGGCAATATTATAATTGACTTTTTGCCTTTCAATTGTGAGTACTTTCCGTGCTTATATACGCATATATATTTACATAATATACAGTTAATACAAATAGAATAATATAAAATTTATACATAAATGATGTTGAAGTAGTCTTGAGCTAGTCGTAATATAAATATCAAAACTATGGGAGACTATATTTAAACCTGCTCTCTTGCAGCGTGGAATACGCAGCTATCCCACGCTATTTTCTATTCGTTACCTTAAAAATAGAAATTACATTTTTATCATTTATACGATTTTTATATAAAATATAAAATTTATAACAATATTTAATGAAAAAGAAAAATGTTTATTAATGTTTTTTTATGTTTATTTTATCATTTATTTTTTTTTTATTTTATTTTTTTATCAATAAAAAAATAGTATAAACAATTTTTATAAATTTTTATATGAAAGTATGTAAATATTGCAACAAAATTCTGTAAAATAATGTTACGTACGCGTATATTGTATAATAGAAGTATGTATTATGTTTTTTTTATGTAAATATCTGAACCTTCTGAATGAATAATTGAAATAATGATATAAAGACATTCTACATGTTCTTCGATGCACTGAAACTAATTACATATTCAATTCATGTACGCATACTTAACGGATACACATCCATACAATTTCAAGCAAAGACTGCAAAAAGTTTCCAAAAACCAAGCAATCAACGTTGTTCGCATTCGAAAAATATTCACTTCCCAAAAATTTGTTAAAGTAACAGAAATGCAATTATACCATTCAATGGAAATTAATTGAAACATGCACAGAAACAGAGCGAGAGAGAACGACTTGTGTATATACATACAAAGTATTTGTGCGTACGTATGTGAGTTTTAAGGGAAAACGTTCAGGAATTTATTTCCATGCGTTTCAGGCAAATGCATTTGAAAGCAATGACACGCCGCCGAAAGCACTATTTCGGAACTTATTCCGAAGTTTGCGATAGTTAGCTCCAAAGGACCCAATAGTGCGATACTGCTCCAGAGGTTCCATATTAGTACACCGTACCGTACCGTATCGTATCGCACACGATGGCAACTGGCGTATCGTATTTCTCTTATTTGTAGCTTTCCAATAGGGACGGGTCGATGTTGACAGTCTGTGGCGGCCATGTTGCTTTGGCGGCGGCTGTCAAATCGGCTGTTTATAATTCAGTGCGTAATGCCAAATCACCACGGCAAGTGCCGGATGCAGCAGCACGTCCAAATGATAAATATGTTGGCAACTTTTGTTCAGCATCGATCGACCTGTTCCTATTGGAAAACCATTTAATAGCAAAATTTTACAAATTCGTCTATATTCTGATGATAATTCTGATGGCACTCAATTGGTTATTGCGTACTTAAAATCTTCTTTGCTATAAAATAGTAATACTCGTAAGTAAATTTCGTACAATATCGAAAATTTATGAAACTTCTATTTTCATTTAGAAAATTTCTAGAAACAACAAGAAATTGGATACCCAAACTCACATACTTTCACAACCATCCATACACAGACATATGTATATGTATACATATGTACATGCCCAAAGGACATATGTATGTTTATCCTAGAATGTATTTTGGTAATTATAACGATAACGCTATAGAAATAACGACCGATAAAAAAAAATAAGTTATTGTATACACACATTATTTGCACTTAAACTATTTCTAGAGCGAGAGGGAGACAGAGAGAGATACTTTCTAGCTATTTTAAAGTACATAGAGAAAGAGTCTCTGAAAAAAGCTGAAAACGAAGCCGAAAACAAACCTATGTAAACGTTATTAAACTGTTGAATTTACAGCAGATGTCAGTTGCTGTAGTTTAGAGAATATTGCACAAATGTAATGAATAACTTTTCAGCGACACTGGCTCCGGACACGGACATAAGCACCAACACATTCATGAAAATATTCATACGAGTATAATACATACGTCTGCCACGAAATCGGGCGAGTGATGCCGACCAAAATAATGTTGAATATTTCCGCGAGCTTGAGTATCGTGTTCTGGCAACGGCTGATGTTGCTATTGTTCCGATTATGATGATGATGATATGTGAGCGACACTAACACCAAAACTATTGAAAGAATTTGGCCTCAAAGTCTTTCCATCAACAAATGATGTCCGCAGTAAAATAAAAAAACTCGTCTTGCTTTTTCAAATATTTATTTCAAAGTAAAGTTTTGTAAGAAAAATTCTGACAAGAAAAATTGAACTAACTTGAGAAATATAAATTCTCATAAAATGAATAGAGGCAGTGTATAAATATTAAGTTGCTATACATTACATTTTCAACACTCCTCCTCAAACTAATATTTCATACAGTACATGTTCACATTTACATACAATTATATTAAACCCAAAATTGCAGTAAATTTGGAATGTTTTGGTTTTGCCAAACATTTTGTTAGAATATCAGCTACCATGTCGTTTGTACAAATATAATTCAAATCTATTTGTCCTTCTTGAAAAATTTCCCGAATGTAGTGATATTTGATATCGATGTGTTTACTGCGGGAATGGTATACTGGATTTCGCACAAGATGTTGAGCACTTAGATTGTCTCCGTACAATTTCATCGGATCTTTACTATTGTGAAGATTAATTTCGCGTAGAAGTTTTCTTAAATACACTGCTTCTTTGGACGCCATAGCGAGTGCCATATACTCGGCTTCTGTACTGCTCAAAGCTACTGTATGTTGCTTCTTTGACTCCCATGAAAATGCGCTTCCCCCCAAAAAGAATGCAAATCCTGTAAAAGATTTTCTGTCAACTGAATCGCCTCCCCAGTCAGCATCAATGAAACCACGAACAGGTAGCCCAGTCTTGTAATACTGAAGTTTTAAACTTTTGGTTTTGCTCAGATATCTTAGAATGTGTTTTGCTGCGGCCTCATGCTGAGTATGTGGATCCATGTTTCTTTGAGCAAGTTTGCATACTGAATGCAATATATCCGGTCGAGTAGAAATCGCCAGATACATTAAGGAACCAATAAGAGATTGATATTGCGTTCGATCTATCTTTTTGCCGTTATCGTTCTTGTAATTTATTTGGAAACCAGCATCAAGTGGAGTTGATACAGGTTTGCAATTTTCCATATTATACTCCTTCAAAAGATTTTTGATGTATTGTTCTTGGCCGATTTTGAATTTTCCTGTTTCTCCTTCTCTTTCTATTTCCATTCCTAAAAAATGTTTTAGTTGTCCTTTATCAACTAATTTAAATTCTTCGCTTATTTTCGTTTTTATAGCTATCAGTTCCTTTTTATTTGAACTAGCTACAAGGATATCGTCAACGTAAACTGCTATAATGTTAAACGAATCCTTCGAGTGCATTGTATAGACACAAGGTTCGCTCTTGCATTGTAAAAATCCAATCCGTTTTAAAAATGTGTCTAGTTTTATGTTCCACTCTCGTCCTGATTGCTTTAGACCATATAAAGACTTCTTAAGTTTTAAAACACCTTTAGAATGTGTATTATCAACAAAATATTCAGGTTGCTTCATATAAACCTCATCGTGTAATTCTCCATTTAGATAGGCGGTGGATATATCCATTTGGTGGAGGTACAATTCGTGTTCTGCAGCTAACGCAATTAACATTCTAATTGTTGCATATCTCACAACTGGCGAAAATGTTTCTTTATAGTTAATGCCATACTGCTGACTGCAACCTTTTGCCACTAACCTTGCTTTAAAACGTTCTATAACTCCTTTTTCATTCTTTTTTAAACTGAAAACCCATTTGCAGCCGACTACTTTCTTTTCTTTTGGTAAATCAACTAGTTCCCACGTTTCTTTATCAATAAGTGCTTCGTATTCTTTTTGCATAGCGTCTTTCCACTTTTCGGAATTTGGTCCAGTGACAGCTTCCTTTGCTGTTCGCGGAATTTCAACACGATCAGAATCCATTGCATTTAATACGTTGAACTGCTTCTTCGGGCGTCCTGGTTTGCCCGTGCGTAACAACTTTGGTCTGCCTCGACCAATTTTTGGGCCGTTTTCTGCTTCATGCATTTCAACATCTTCATTTAAACTGCAAGTTGCTTGGGAGCTAATAGAATCAGTAATAACATCTGCATTTATTCTATCACTATTCTCGCAAATTTCACTTTGTGTATTTATTCAAATTCAAAAATAATCGAATTACTGCATTGTGAATTATTTTTCTTGGCTGGAAAAACGTCTTCAACAAAAGATACATCTCGACTTTCGATTACTTGGCGCGATATCTGATCAAATATGCGATACGCTTTTGATGTTTCAGAATATCCGACCATAGTGTATTCTTTGCCTTTGGCTTGGAATTTGCGTCTTTGAGTTTTGTCTAAGGCTATTGCAAGTGAGCCAAAAACTCTGAAATGCCTAATTGTGGCTTTTCGACCAGACCAAACTTCATAAGGAGTTTTAGTGTCTAGTGTTCTAGTGCTCGTCGAAGATCTATTTCGTAAATATGCTGCTGTAGCAACAGCTTCTGCCCAAAAGGACTCATCTAAATTTGCATGTATAAGCATGCTTCTTGCCATTTCTACCAAGGTGCGATTTGCTCGCTCGGCTACACCATTTTGTTGTGGCGTATATGGGACAGTAAGTTGTCTCTTAATTCCATGCTCACTTAAATAGTTATTAAAAGCGTTATTAATGTACTCGCCACCATTATCGCTTCTTAGGTTCTTAATCTGTTTGCCAGTTTCACGTTCTACCATAGCTTTAAATATCTTAAATTTAGCAAACACTTGATCTTTGGATTTCAAAAAATATACATAGATTTTTCGTGACATATCATCTATAAATGTTAAAAAGTATCTAGAGCCACCGAATGATGTCTTATTCATCGGTCCACAAACATCTGAGTGAATAATTTCTAGTAAATTTTTAGCACGATATTCAGCTGATTGAAATGGCTTAGTAGATATCTTGCTTTTTATACATGTTGCGCAACTAATATTTTTAGGAATAGTTGCATCTAATCCATGCACTAAGTTTTTCTGCGCAATCTCATTTAAACTTGAGTAGCTTAAGTGTCCATAACGATTATGCCACAATACGGCTTTTTTATCTACGCTTTTAGAATAAAGACACGAGTCGATTTCATTGTCGAATATAAACAAATTGTTTCTTTTCATTGCTTTCATTATAATTCGACCTTTTTCGTCTTTTATTATTGCGAATTTACTTTCAAAAAATGCCGATAGGCCAGTATTAACTGCTTTGCTAACAGATAGGAAGTTTCCTTGCATTTCCGGTATGTACAGAACATTCGATAAGTTAATTCTGCAGAACTCTGTTTTGAAACTGACATTTCCTCGACCTTGAGCTTCTATGCTATTATCACCTGCTAAAGCTACGATTTCACTGCATGATTTAAATTCTGTAAACAAATTACGGTCGCAGCACATGTGTGACGTTGCACCGCTGTCGATACACCAACTAAACTTTTTAAAACAGTTGCTATCAATTCCGTATAGGATCGAAAAGTTTCTTAAAGTTGGGTTTCGCTGCTTTTTCGGTTCTTTGCAGTTGGATGCAAAATGACCTTTTCGCCCACAATTGTAACACTTACAATTTGGTTTATTATTGTAGTTGCTTTTCGAAGGTTCTTTATAATTTATGCGTGACTTTGCTAAAAAAGCTTGCTGATTTTCGCTGCTAATGAAATTTCCGACTGGCTCTTTCCTTCTCTCGTATTCTTCTAAAATTTTTACCTTGAGAATACTAAATATGGGTAAAGTATCTCGAGCTTCGATTGCTACGACGAAGCTTTCATATGCTTTAGGTAAACTTGAAAGCAAAATTATAACCTGTAACTCATCTAATATATCAACACCAATCTCTGCCAATTTTTCTATAATGTCTACAAAACTGTTAACGTAATTTGGCACATTTGAATCATCAGACATACTTAGATTCAAAAGTTGTTTAAAAAGTGTAACTTTTCTTGCAGGTCCACTCGGTTGGTAAATTTCGATAAGTTTAACCCATGCTTTACTAGATGTTTTACAGTGTTTTATATGATTTATTTGTGTAGGTTTCACTGATAAAACTATTGATGCTAGCGCTTTCTCGTCCTTTTTCTGCCAATTTGCCTTTTCCGCTTCCGTAATGCATTCTTCCTTAGTCTCTTTACCACTCACAATTTGCCAAAAATCGGAATGTATGAGGATGCTCTTCATCTGGACACACCAGGAATCGTAATTTTTGTCGTCGAGCTTTTCAATTTGAAATAAGGAACTCATATTGATAACACTTACGTATGTTTCTTATGTAAAAATTTGATGGAGACTTGCTTGATGGAATTGATGATGTGATGAACTTTTATCCTTTGTATCTTGAACGTATCTTGAATGTTGAATTGTATCTTGAATTGGTTCTCTGGACGCGCTTCGCTGTATCAGCCTCGGAACTTCTTGGACGTTGAAAAATTTTTCGAATTCTTCAACACTGCGTAAGTTTTGATCAGGGCGTTTGATTCCCTGGGCCCATAACCTATTGAAAGAATTTGGCCTCAAAGTCTTTCCATCAACAAATGATGTCCGCAGTAAAATAAAAAAACTCGTCTTGCTTTTTCAAATATTTATTTCAAAGTAAAGTTTTGTAAGAAAAATTCTGACAAGAAAAATTGAACTAACTTGAGAAATATAAATTCTCATAAAATGAATAGAGGCAGTGTATAAATATTAAGTTGCTATACATTACATTTTCAACAAAAACAGATATATGTACATATATTTGCAAATTTTTGCATGTATTTTTTTTGCGAAATTTTATATTTTAATTTTATATTTCATATATTTTTATATTTTATATTTCATATATTTTTTTATATTTTACATTTATTTTTATATATTTAAATTTTTATGTTATAATAATAATTCTGTTAAATAATAAATATATAAACAATAATTTCATATGATATTTAATTCTATGGAAATTGTTTTTTTTTTCTTCCGTGGCATTTTTCAAAAATTTACTTTTCGTTGAAAATTGATTCGTCTAAAAATAAATTCAATAAAAATTTCACTCACCTTTTATTCGCCAATAAAACTCTGCAAATAACAAAAAAAGAAGTATGTATTATTTTTTACTCCCAGAAAATTATAAAGCATATAAAAATAGTATTATTATAAAAAGTTAATTCCTATGCAATACATATAATGATAAATAGATGATAAATAGATGATAAATAGATGATAATGTGTATCATTTGAATTATACTATCAAAACTTCTTACTCTTCATACAATCTTTAGTTGTTTTACCAAATAATAATTATTTCTTAAATAAAAAAAAAACATTTTCTAATATTAAAAGCTTCAAAGTTTAAAAGCTTCAAAGTTTAAAAGCTTCAAAGTTTAAAAGCTTCAAAGTTTAAAAGCTTCAAAGTTTAAAAGCTTCAAAGTTTAAAAGCTTCAAAGTTTAAAAGCTTCAAAGTTTAAAAGCTTCAAAGTTTAAAAGCTTCAAAGTTTAAAAGCTTCAAAGCTTAAAAGCTTCAAAGTTTAAAAGCTTCAAAGTTTAAAAGCTTCAAAGTTTAAAAGCTTCAATGTTTAAAAGCTTCAAAGTTTAAAAGCTTCAAAGTTTAAAAGCTTCAAAGTTTAAAAGCTTCAAAGCTTAAAAGCTTCAAAGTTTAAAAGGTTCAAAGTTTAAAAGCTTCAAAGTTTAAAAGCTTCAAAGTTTAAAAGCTTCAAAGTGTAAAAGCTTCAAAGTTCAAAAGCTTCAAAATTCAAAAGCTTCAAAGTTTAAAAGCTTCAAAGCTTAAAAGCTTAAAGGTTTAAAAGCTTCAAAGTTCAAAAGCTTCAAAGCTTAAAAGCTTCAAGGTTTAAAAGCTTCAAAGTTTAAAAGCTTCAAGGTTCAAAAGCTTCAAAGTTTAAAAGCTTCAAAGTTCAAAAGCTTCAAAGCTTCAAGGTTTAAAAGCTTCAAAGTTTAAAAGCTTCAAAGTTTAAAAGCTTCAAAGTTTAAAAGCATCAAAGTTTAAAAGCTTCAAAGTTTAAAAGCTTCAAAGTTTAAAAGGTTCAAAGTTTAAAAGCTTCAAAGTTTAAAAGCTTCAAAGTTTAAAAGCTTCAAAGTGTAAAAGCTTCAAAGTTCAAAAGCTTCAAAGTTCAAAAGCTTCAAAGTTTAAAAGCTTCAAAGCTTAAAAGCTTCAAAGCTTAAAAGCTTAAAGGTTTAAAAGCTTCAAAGTTCAAAAGTTTAAAAGCTTCAAAGTTTAAAAGCTTCAAAGTGTAAAAGCTTCAAAGTTCAAAAGCTTCAAAGTTCAAAAGCTTCAAAGTTTAAAAGCTTCAAAGCTTAAAAGCTTCAAAGCTTAAAAGCTTAAAGGTTTAAAAGCTTCAAAGTTCAAAAGCTTCAAAGCTTAAAAGCTTCAAGGTTTAAAAGCTTCAAAGTTTAAAAGCTTCAAGGTTTAAAAGCTTCAAAGTTTAAAAGCTTCAAAGTTCAAAAGCTTCAAAGCTTCAAGGTTTAAAAGCTTCAAAGTTTAAAAGCTTCAAAGTTTAAAAGCTTCAAAGTTTAAAAGCATCAAAGTTTAAAAGCTTCAAAGTATTAAAGCTTCAAAGTTTAAAAGCTTCAAAGTTTAAAAGGTTCAAAGTTTAAAAGCTTCAAAGTTCAAAAGCGTCAAAGCTTAAAAGCTTCAGTTTTTATTTTTTATTAAGTATTTTATTTTATTTTATTTAATTTTATTTAATTTTATTTAATTTTATTTAATTTTATTTAATTTTATTTAATTTTATTTAATTTTATTTAATTTTATTTAATTTTATTTAATTTTATTTAATTTTATTTAATTTTATTTAATTTTATTTAATTTTATTTAATTTTATTTAATTTTATTTAATTTTATTTAATTTTATTTAATTTTATTTAATTTTATTTAATTTTATTTAATTTTATTTAATTTTATTTAATTTTATTTAATTTTATTTAATTTTATTTAATTTTATTTAATTTTATTTAATTTTATTTAATTTTATTTAATTTTATTTAAATTTATTTTATTTTATTTATTTTATTTTATTTTATTTTATTTTATTTTATTTTATTTTATTTTATTTTATTTTATTTTATTTTATTTTATTTTATTTTATTTTATTTTATTTTATTTTATTTTATTTTATTTTATTTTATTTTATTTTATTTTATTTTAATTTATTTTATTTTAATTTATTTTATTTTAATTTATTTTATTTTAATTTATTTTATTTTAATTTATTTTATTTCAATTTATTTTATTTTAATTTATTTTATTTTAATTTATTTTATTTTAATTTATTTTATTTTAATTTATTTTATTTTAATTTATTTTATTTTAAAATAGAGGAAACTCCTGCTAAGTGTAATCTAAAAATAGCTAAATCAACTGAGGCTCCTCTGTGAGCAATAGTTGATTATTTAATTTTATTTAATTTTATTTAATTTTATTTAATTTTATTTAATTTTATTTAATTTTATTTAATTTTATTAGTTTAAAAGCTACAAAGAGTTTAAAAGCTTCAAAGTTTAAAAGCTTCAAAGTTTAAAAGCTTCAAAGTTTAAAAGCTTCAAAGTTTAAAAGCTTCAAAGTTTAAAAGCTTCAAAGTTTAAAAGCTTCAAAGCTTAAAAGCTTCAAAGTTTAAAAGCTTCAAAGTTTAAAAGCTTCAAAGTTTAAAAGCTTCAATGTTTAAAAGCTTCAAAGTTTAAAAGCTTCAAAGTTTAAAAGCTTCAAAGCTTAAAAGCTTCAAAGCTTAAAAGCTTCAAAGTTTAAAAGGTTCAAAGTTTAAAAGCTTCAAAGTTTAAAAGCTTCAAAGTTTAAAAGCTTCAAAGTGTAAAAGCTTCAAAGTTCAAAAGCTTCAAAATTCAAAAGCTTCAAAGTTTAAAAGCTTCAAAGCTTAAAAGCTTAACGGTTTAAAAGCTTCAAAGTTCAAAAGCTTCAAAGCTTAAAAGCTTCAAGGTTTAAAAGCTTCAAAGTTTAAAAGCTTCAAGGTTCAAAAGCTTCAAAGTTTAAAAGCTTCAAAGTTCAAAAGCTTCAAAGCTTCAAGGTTTAAAAGCTTCAAAGTTTAAAAGCTTCAAAGTTTAAAAGCTTCAAAGTTTAAAAGCATCAAAGTTTAAAAGCTTCAAAGTTTAAAAGCTTTAAAGTTTAAAAGGTTCAAAGTTTAAAAGCTTCAAAGTTTAAAAGCTTCAAAGTTCAAAAGTTTAAAAGCATCAAAGTTTAAAAGCTTCAAAGTTTAAAAGCATCAAAGTTTAAAAGCTTCAAAGTTTAAAAGCTTCAAAGTGTAAAAGCTTCAAAGTTCAAAAGCTTCAAAGTTCAAAAGCTTCAAAGTTTAAAAGCTTCAAAGCTTAAAAGCTTAAAGGTTTAAAAGCTTCAAAGTTCAAAAGTTTAAAAGCTTCAAAGTTTAAAAGCTTCAAAGTTTAAAAGCTTCAAAGTTTAAAAGCTTCAAAGTGTAAAAGCTTCAAAGTTCAAAA
Source organism: Conops quadrifasciatus (assembly GCA_949752815.1). Classification (NCBI taxonomy): domain Eukaryota; kingdom Metazoa; phylum Arthropoda; class Insecta; order Diptera; family Conopidae; genus Conops; species Conops quadrifasciatus. Next base: position 17,867,177 of record OX457078.1, on the reverse strand, counting down.
GCTTCAAAGTTCAAAAGCTTCAAAGTTTAAAAGCTTCAAAGCTTAAAAGCTTCAAAGCTTAAAAGCTTAAAGGTTTAAAAGCTTCAAAGTTCAAAAGCTTCAAAGCTTAAAAGCTTCAAGGTTTAAAAGCTTCAAAGTTTAAAAGCTTCAAGGTTTAAAAGCTTCAAAGTTTAAAAGCTTCAAAGTTCAAAAGCTTCAAAGCTTCAAGGTTTAAAAGCTTCAAAGTTTAAAAGCTTCAAAGTTTAAAAGCTTCAAAGTTTAAAAGCATCAAAGTTTAAAAGCTTCAAAGTATTAAAGCTTCAAAGTTTAAAAGCTTCAAAGTTTAAAAGCTTCAAAGCTTAAAAGCTTCAAAGCTTAAAAGCTTCAAAGTTTAAAAGGTTCAAAGTTTAAAAGCTTCAAAGTTTAAAAGCTTCAAAGTTAAAAAGCTTCAAAGTGTAAAAGCTTCAAAGTTCAAAAGCTTCAAAATTCAAAAGCTTCAAAGTTTAAAAGCTTCAAAGCTTAAAAGCTTAAAGGTTTAAAAGCTTCAAAGTTCAAAAGCTTCAAAGCTTAAAAGCTTCAAGGTTTAAAAGCTTCAAAGTTTAAAAGCTTCAAGGTTCAAAAGCTTCAAAGTTTAAAAGCTTCAAAGTTCAAAAGCTTCAAAGCTTCAAGGTTTAAAAGCTTCAAAGTTTAAAAGCTTCAAAGTTTAAAAGCTTCAAAGTTTAAAAGCATCAAAGTTTAAAAGCTTCAAAGTTTAAAAGCTTTAAAGTTTAAAAGGTTCAAAGTTTAAAAGCTTCAAAGTTTAAAAGCTTCAAAGTTTAAAAGCTTTAAAGTGTAAAAGCTTCAAAGTTCAAAAGCTTCAAAGTTCAAAAGCTTCAAAGTTTAAAAGCTTCAAAGCTTAAAAGCTTAAAGGTTTAAAAGCTTCAAAGTTCAAAAGTTTAAAAGCTTCAAAGTTTAAAAGCTTCAAAGTTTAAAAGCTTCAAAGTTTAAAAGCTTCAAAGTGTAAAAGCTTCAAAGTTCAAAAGCTTCAAAGTTCAAAAGCTTCAAAGTTTAAAAGCTTCAAAGCTTAAAAGCTTCAAAGCTTAAAAGCTTAAAGGTTTAAAAGCTTCAAAGTTCAAAAGCTTCAAAGCTTAAAAGCTTCAAGGTTTAAAAGCTTCAAAGTTTAAAAGCTTCAAGGTTTAAAAGCTTCAAAGTTTAAAAGCTTCAAAGTTCAAAAGCTTCAAAGCTTCAAGGTTTAAAAGCTTCAAAGTTTAAAAGCTTCAAAGTTTAAAAGCTTCAAAGTTTAAAAGCATCAAAGTTTAAAAGCTTCAAAGTATTAAAGCTTCAAAGTTTAAAAGCTTCAAAGTTTAAAAGGTTCAAAGTTTAAAAGCTTCAAAGTTCAAAAGCGTCAAAGCTTAAAAGCTTCAGTTTTTATTTTTTATTAAGTATTTTATTTTATTTTATTTAATTTTATTTAATTTTATTTAATTTTATTTAATTTTATTTAATTTTATTTAATTTTATTTAATTTTATTTAATTTTATTTAATTTTATTTAATTTTATTTAATTTTATTTAATTTTATTTAATTTTATTTAATTTTATTTAATTTTATTTAATTTTATTTAATTTTATTTAATTTTATTTAATTTTATTTAATTTTATTTAATTTTATTTAATTTTATTTAATTTTATTTAATTTTATTTAAATTTATTTTATTTTATTTTATTTTATTTTATTTTATTTTATTTTATCTTATTTTATTTTATTTTATTTTATTTTATTTTATTTTATTTTATTTTATTTTATTTTATTTTATTTTATTTTATTTTATCTTATCTTATCTTATCTTATTTTATTTTATTTTATTTTATTTTATTTTATTTTATTTTATTTTATTTTATTTTATTTTATTTTATTTTATTTTATTTTATTTTATTTTATTTTATTTTATTTTATTTTATTTTATTTTATTTTATTTTATTTTATTTTATTTTATTTTATTTTATTTTATTTTATTTTATTTTATTTTATTTTATTTTATTTTATTTTATTTTATTTTATTTTATTTTATTTTATTTTATTTTATTTTATTTTATTTTATTTTATTTTATTTTATTTTATTTTATTTTATTTTATTTTATTTTATTTTATTTTATTTTATTTTATTTTATTTTATTTTATTTTATTTTATTTTATTTTATTTTATTTTATTTTATTTTATTTTATTTTATTTTATTTTATTTTATTTTATTTTATTTTATTTTATTTTATTTTATTTTATTTTATTTTATTTTATTTTATTTTATTTTATTTTATTTTATTTTATTTTATTTTATTTTATTTTATTTTATTTTATTTTATTTTATTTTATTTTATTTTATTTTATTTTATTTTATTTTATTTTATTTTATTTTATTTTATTTTATTTTATTTTATTTTATTTTATTTTATTTTATTTTATTTTATTTTATTTTATTTTATTTTATTTTATTTTATTTTATTTTATTTTATTTTATTTTATTTTATTTTATTTTATTTTATTTTATTTTATTTTATTTTATTTTATTTTATTTTATTTTATTTTATTTTATTTTATTTTATTTTATTTTATTTTATTTTATTTTATTTTATTTTATTTTATTTTATTTTATTTTATTTTATTTTATTTTATTTTATTTTATTTTATTTTATTTTATTTTATTTTATTTTATTTTATTTTATTTTATTTTATTTTATTTTATTTTATTTTATTTTATTTTATTTTATTTTATTTTATTTTATTTTATTTTATTTTATTTTATTTTATTTTATTTTATTTTATTTTATTTTATTTTATTTTATTTTATTTTATTT
>OX457078.1:17690000-17864166 GCA_949752815.1 Conops quadrifasciatus | reverse complement strand
TTTTATTTAATTTTATTAGTTTAAAAGCTACAAAGAGTTTAAAAGCTTCAAAGTTTAAAAGCTTCAAAGTTTAAAAGCTTCAAAGTTTAAAAGCTTCAAAGTTTAAAAGCTTCAAAGTTTAAAAGCTTCAAAGTTTAAAAGCTTCAAAGCTTAAAAGCTTCAAAGTTTAAAAGCTTCAAAGTTTAAAAGCTTCAAAGTTTAAAAGCTTCAATGTTTAAAAGCTTCAAAGTTTAAAAGCTTCAAAGTTTAAAAGCTTCAAAGCTTAAAAGCTTCAAAGCTTAAAAGCTTCAAAGTTTAAAAGGTTCAAAGTTTAAAAGCTTCAAAGTTTAAAAGCTTCAAAGTTTAAAAGCTTCAAAGTGTAAAAGCTTCAAAGTTCAAAAGCTTCAAAATTCAAAAGCTTCAAAGTTTAAAAGCTTCAAAGCTTAAAAGCTTAAAGGTTTAAAAGCTTCAAAGTTCAAAAGCTTCAAAGCTTAAAAGCTTCAAGGTTTAAAAGCTTCAAAGTTCAAAAGCTTCAAAGCTTAAAAGCTTCAAGGTTTAAAAGCTTCAAAGTTTAAAAGCTTCAAAGTTCAAAAGCTTCAAAGCTTCAAGGTTTAAAAGCTTCAAAGTTTAAAAGCTTCAAAGTTTAAAAGCTTCAAAGTTTAAAAGCATCAAAGTTTAAAAGCTTCAAAGTTTAAAAGCTTTAAAGTTTAAAAGGTTCAAAGTTTAAAGCTTCAAAGTTTAAAAGCTTCAAAGTTTAAAAGGTTCAAAGTTTAAAAGCTTCAAAGTTCAAAAGCGTCAAAGCTTAAAAGCTTCAGTTTTTATTTTTTATTAAGTATTTTATTTTATTTTATTTAATTTTATTTAATTTTATTTAATTTTATTCAATTTTATTTAATTTTATTTAATTTTATTTAATTTTATTTAATTTTATTTAATTTTATTTAATTTTATTTAATTTTATTTAATTTTATTTAATTTTATTTAATTTTATTTAATTTTATTTAATTTTATTTAATTTTATTTAAATTTATTTTATTTTATTTTATTTTATTTTATTTTATTTTATTTTATTTTATTTTATTTATTTTTATTTTATTTATTTTATTTTATTTTATTTTATTTTATTTTATTTTATTTTATTTTATTTTATTTTATTTATTTTATTTTATTTTATTTTATTTTATTTTATTTTATTTTATTTTATTTTATTTTATTTTATTTTATTTTATTTTATTTTATTTTATTTTATTTTATTTTATTTTATTTTATTTTATTTTATTTTATTTTATTTTATTTTATTTTATTTTATTTTATTTTATTTTATTTTATTTTATTTATTTTATTTTATTTTATTTTATTTTATTTTATTTTATTTTATTTTATTTTATTTTATTTTATTTTATTTTATTTTATTTTATTTTATTTTATTTTATTTTATTTTATTTTATTTTATTTTATTTTATTTTATTTTATTTTATTTTATTTTATTTTATTTTATTTTATTTTATTTTATTTTATTTTATTTTATTTTATTTTATTTTATTTTATTTTATTTTATTTTATTTTATTTTATTTTATTTTATTTTATTTTATTTTATTTTATTTTATTTTATTTTATTTTATTTTATTTTATTTTATTTTATTTTATTTTATTTTATTTTATTTTATTTTATTTTATTTTATTTTATTTTATTTTATTTTATTTTATTTTATTTTATTTTATTTTATTTTATTTTATTTTATTTTATTTTATTTTATTTTATTTTATTTTATTTTATTTTATTTTATTTTATTTTATTTTATTTTATTTTATTTTATTTTATTTTATTTTATTTTATTTTATTTTATTTTATTTTATTTTATTTTATTTTATTTTATTTTATTTTATTTTATTTTATTTTATTTTATTTTATTTTATTTTATTTATTTTATTTTATTTTATTTTATTTTATTTTATTTTATTTTATTTTATTTTATTTTATTTTATTTTATTTTATTTTATTTTATTTTATTTTATTTTATTTTATTTTATTTTATTTTATTTTATTTTATTTTATTTTATTTTATTTTATTTTATTTTATTTTATTTTATTTTATTTTATTTTATTTTATTTTATTTTATTTTATTTTATTTTATTTTATTTTATTTTATTTTATTTTATTTTATTTTATTTTATTTTATTTTATTTTATTTTATTTTATTTTATTTTATTTTATTTTATTTTATTTTATTTTATTTTATTTTATTTTATTTTATTTTATTTTATTTTATTTTATTTTATTTTATTTTATTTTATTTTATTTTATTTTATTTTATTTTATTTTATTTTATTTTATTTTATTTTATTTTATTTTATTTTATTTTATTTTATTTTATTTATTTTATTTTATTTTATTTTATTTTATTTTATTTTATTTTATTTTATTTTATTTTATTTTATTTTATTTTATTTTATTTTATTTTATTTTATTTTATTTTATTTTATTTTATTTTATTTTATTTTATTTTATTTTATTTTATTTTATTTTATTTTATTTTATTTTATTTTATTTTATTTTATTTTATTTTATTTTATTTTATTTTATTTTATTTTATTTTATTTTATTTTATTTTATTTTATTTTATTTTATTTTATTTTATTTTATTTTATTTTATTTTATTTATTTTATTTTATTTTATTTTATTTTATTTTATTTTATTTTATTTTATTTTATTTTATTTTATTTTATTTTATTTTATTTTATTTTATTTTATTTTATTTTATTTTATTTTATTTTATTTTATTTTATTTTATTTTATTTTATTTTATTTTATTTTATTTTATTTTATTTTATTTTATTTTATTTTATTTTATTTTATTTTATTTTATTTTATTTTATTTTATTTTATTTTATTTTATTTTATTTTATTTTATTTTATTTTATTTTATTTTATTTTATTTTATTTTATTTTATTTTATTTTATTTTATTTTATTTTATTTTATTTTATTTTATTTTATTTTATTTTATTTTATTTTATTTTATTTTATTTTATTTTATTTTATTTTATTGTATTTTATTTTATTTTATTTTATTTTATTTTATTTTATTTTATTTTATTTTATTTTATTTTATTTTATTTTATTTTATTTTATTTTATTTTATTTTATTTTATTTTATTTTATTTTATTTTATTTTATTTTATTTTATTTTATTTTATTTTATTTTATTTTATTTTATTTTATTTTATTTTATTTTATTTTATTTTATTTTATTTTATTTTATTTTATTTTATTTTATTTTATTTTATTTTATTTTATTTTATTTTATTTTATTTTATTTTATTTTATTTTATTTTATTTTATTTTATTTTATTTTATTTTATTTTATTTTATTTTATTTTATTTTATTTTATTTTATTTTATTTTATTTTATTTTATTTTATTTTATTTTATTTTATTTTATTTTATTTTATTTTATTTTATTTTATTTTATTTTATTTTATTTTATTTTAATTTATTTTAATTTATTTTAATTTATTTTATTTTAATTTATTTTATTTTAATTTATTTTATTTTAATTTATTTTATTTTAATTTATTTTATTTTATTTTAATTTATTTTATTTTAATTTATTTTATTTTAATTTATTTTATTTTAATTTATTTTATTTCAATTTATTTTATTTTAATTTATTTTATTTTAATTTATTTTATTTTAATTTATTTTATTTTAATTTATTTTATTTTAATTTATTTTATTTTAATTTATTTTATTTTAATTTATTTTATTTTAATTTATTTTATTTTAATTTATTTTATTTTAATTTATTTTATTTTAATTTATTTTATTTTAATTTATTTTATTTTAATTTATTTTATTTTAATTTATTTTATTTTAATTTATTTTATTTTAATTTATTTTATTTTAATTTATTTTATTTTAATTTATTTTATTTTAATTTATTTTATTTTAATTTATTTTATTTTAATTTATTTTAATTTAATTTATTTTATTTCAATTTATTTTATTTTAATTTATTTTATTTTAATTTATTTTATTTTAATTTATTTTATTTTAATTTATTTTATTTTAATTTATTTTATTTTAATTTATTTTATTTTAAAATAGAGGAAACTCCTGCTAAGTGTAATCTAAAAATAGCTAAATCAACTGAGGCTCCTCTGTGAGCAATAGTTGATTATTTTATTTTATTTAATTTTATTTAATTTTATTTAATTTTATTTAATTTTATTTAATTTTATTAGTTTAAAAGCTACAAAGAGTTTAAAAGCTTCAAAGTTTAAAAGCTTCAAAGTTTAAAAGCTTCAAAGTTTAAAAGCTTCAAAGTTTAAAAGCTTCAAAGTTTAAAAGCTTCAAAGTTTAAAAGCTTCAAAGTTTAAAAGCTTCAAAGCTTAAAAGCTTCAAAGTTTAAAAGCTTCAAAGTTTAAAAGCTTCAAAGTTTAAAAGCTTCAATGTTTAAAAGCTTCAAAGTTTAAAAGCTTCAAAGTTTAAAAGCTTCAAAGTTTAAAAGCTTCAAAGCTTAAAAGCTTCAAAGTTTAAAAGGTTCAAAGTTTAAAAGCTTCAAAGTTTAAAAGCTTCAAAGTTTAAAAGCTTCAAAGTGTAAAAGCTTCAAAGTTCAAAAGCTTCAAAATTCAAAAGCTTCAAAGTTTAAAAGCTTCAAAGCTTAAAAGCTTAAAGGTTTAAAAGCTTCAAAGTTCAAAAGCTTCAAAGCTTAAAAGCTTCAAGGTTTAAAAGCTTCAAAGTTTAAAAGCTTCAAGGTTCAAAAGCTTCAAAGTTTAAAAGCTTCAAAGTTCAAAAGCTTCAAAGTTTAAAAGCTTCAATGTTTAAAAGCTTCAAAGTTTAAAAGCTTCAAAGTTTAAAAGCTTCAAAGTTTAAAAGCTTCAAAGCTTAAAAGCTTCAAAGTTTAAAAGGTTCAAGGTTTAAAAGCTTCAAAGTTTAAAAGCTTCAAAGTTTAAAAGCTTCAAAGTTTAAAAGCATCAAAGTTTAAAAGCTTCAAAGTTTAAAAGCTTCAAAGTTTAAAAGCTTCAAAGTTTAAAAGCTTCAAAGCTTAAAAGCTTCAAAGTTTAAAAGGTTCAAGGTTTAAAAGCTTCAAAGTTTAAAAGCTTCAAAGTTTAAAAGCTTCAAAGTTTAAAAGCATCAAAGTTTAAAAGCTTCAAAGTTTAAAAGCTTCAAAGTTTAAAAGGTTCAAAGTTTAAAAGCTTCAAAGTTTAAAAGCTTCAAAGTGTAAAAGCTTCAAAGTTCAAAAGCTTCAAAGTTCAAAAGCTTCAAAGTTTAAAAGCTTCAAAGCTTAAAAGCTTAAAGGTTTAAAAGCTTCAAAGTTCAAAAGTTTAAAAGCTTCAAAGTTTAAAAGCTTCAAAGTTTAAAAGCTTCAAAGTTTAAAAGCTTCAAAGTGTAAAAGCTTCAAAGTTCAAAAGCTTCAAAGTTCAAAAGCTTCAAAGTTTAAAAGCTTCAAAGCTTAAAAGCTTCAAAGCTTAAAAGCTTAAAGGTTTAAAAGCTTCAAAGTTCAAAAGCTTCAAAGCTTAAAAGCTTCAAGGTTTAAAAGCTTCAAAGTTTAAAAGCTTCAAGGTTTAAAAGCTTCAAAGTTTAAAAGCTTCAAAGTTCAAAAGCTTCAAAGCTTCAAGGTTTAAAAGCTTCAAAGTTTAAAAGCTTCAAAGTTTAAAAGCTTCAAAGTTTAAAAGCATCAAAGTTTAAAAGCTTCAAAGTATTAAAGCTTCAAAGTTTAAAAGCTTCAAAGTTTAAAAGGTTCAAAGTTTAAAAGCTTCAAAGTTCAAAAGCGTCAAAGCTTAAAAGCTTCAGTTTTTATTTTTTATTAAGTATTTTATTTTATTTTATTTAATTTTATTTAATTTTATTTAATTTTATATTTAATTTTATTTAATTTTATTTAATTTTATTTAATTTTATTTAATTTTATTTAATTTTATTTAATTTTATTTAATTTTATTTAATTTTATTTAATTTTATTTAATTTTATTTAATTTTATTTAATTTTATTTAATTTTATTTAATTTTATTTAATTTTATTTAATTTTATTTTATTTTATTTTATTTTATTTTATTTTATTTTATTTTATTTTATTTTATTTTATTTTATTTTATTTTATTTTATTTTATTTTATTTTATTTTATTTTATTTTATTTTATTTTATTTTATTTTATTTTATTTTATTTTATTTTATTTTATTTTATTTTATTTTATTTTATTTTATTTTATTTTATTTTATTTTATTTTATTTTATTTTATTTTATTTTATTTTATTTTATTTTATTTTATTTTATTTTATTTTATTTTATTTTATTTTATTTTATTTTATTTTATTTTATTTAATTTAATTTTATTTTATTTTATTTTATTTTATTTTATTTTATTTTATTTTATTTTATTTTATTTTATTTTATTTTATTTTATTTTATTTTATTTTATTTTATTTTATTTTATTTTATTTTATTTTATTTTATTTTATTTTATTTTATTTTATTTTATTTTATTTTATTTTATTTTATTTTATTTTATTTTATTTTATTTTATTTTATTTTATTTTATTTTATTTTATTTAATTTTATTTAATTTTATTTAATTTTATTTAAATTTATTTTATTTTATTTTATTTTATTTTATTTTATTTTATTTTATTTTATTTTATTTTATTTTATTTTATTTTATTTTATTTTATTTTATTTTATTTTATTTTATTTTATTTTATTTTATTTTATTTTATTTTATTTTATTTTATTTTATTTTATTTTATTTTATTTTATTTTATTTTATTTTATTTTATTTTATTTTATTTTATTTTATTTTATTTTATTTTATTTATTTTATTTTATTTTATTTTATTTTATTTAATTTAATTTAATTTTATTTTATTTTATTTTATTTTATTTTATTTTATTTTATTTTATTTTATTTTATTTTATTTTATTTTATTTTATTTTATTTTATTTTATTTTATTTTATTTTATTTTATTTATTTTATTTTATTTTATTTTATTTTATTTTATTTTATTTTATTTTATTTTATTTTATTTTATTTTATTTTATTTTATTTTATTTTATTTTATTTTATTTTATTTTATTTTATTTTATTTTATTTTATTTTATTTTATTTTATTTTATTTTATTTTATTTTATTTTATTTTATTTTATTTTATTTTATTTTATTTTATTTTATTTTATTTTATTTTATTTTATTTTATTTTATTTTATTTTATTTTATTTTATTTTATTTTATTTTATTTTATTTTATTTTATTTTAATTTATTTTATTTTAATTTATTTTATTTTAAAATAGAGGAAACTCCTGCTAAGTGTAATCTAAAAATAGCTAAATCAACTGAGGCTCCTCTGTGAGCAATAGTTGATTATTTTATTTTATTTAATTTTATTTAATTTTATTTAATTTTATTTAATTTTATTAGTTTAAAAGCTACAAAGAGTTTAAAAGCTTCAAAGTTTAAAAGCTTCAAAGTTTAAAAGCTTCAAAGTTTAAAAGCTTCAAAGTTTAAAAGCTTCAAAGTTTAAAAGCTTCAAAGTTTAAAAGCTTCAAAGTTTAAAAGCTTCAAAGCTTAAAAGCTTCAAAGTTTAAAAGCTTCAAAGTTTAAAAGCTTCAAAGTTTAAAAGCTTCAATGTTTAAAAGCTTCAAAGTTTAAAAGCTTCAAAGTTTAAAAGCTTCAAAGTTTAAAAGCTTCAAAGCTTAAAAGCTTCAAAGTTTAAAAGGTTCAAAGTTTAAAAGCTTCAAAGTTTAAAAGCTTCAAAGTTTAAAAGCTTCAAAGTGTAAAAGCTTCAAAGTTCAAAAGCTTCAAAATTCAAAAGCTTCAAAGTTTAAAAGCTTCAAAGCTTAAAAGCTTAAAGGTTTAAAAGCTTCAAAGTTCAAAAGCTTCAAAGCTTAAAAGCTTCAAGGTTTAAAAGCTTCAAAGTTTAAAAGCTTCAAGGTTCAAAAGCTTCAAAGTTTAAAAGCTTCAAAGTTCAAAAGCTTCAAAGTTTAAAAGCTTCAATGTTTAAAAGCTTCAAAGTTTAAAAGCTTCAAAGTTTAAAAGCTTCAAAGTTTAAAAGCTTCAAAGCTTAAAAGCTTCAAAGTTTAAAAGGTTCAAGGTTTAAAAGCTTCAAAGTTTAAAAGCTTCAAAGTTTAAAAGCTTCAAAGTTTAAAAGCATCAAAGTTTAAAAGCTTCAAAGTTTAAAAGCTTCAAAGTTTAAAAGCTTCAAAGTTTAAAAGCTTCAAAGCTTAAAAGCTTCAAAGTTTAAAAGGTTCAAGGTTTAAAAGCTTCAAAGTTTAAAAGCTTCAAAGTTTAAAAGCTTCAAAGTTTAAAAGCATCAAAGTTTAAAAGCTTCAAAGTTTAAAAGCTTCAAAGTTTAAAAGGTTCAAAGTTTAAAAGCTTCAAAGTTTAAAAGCTTCAAAGTGTAAAAGCTTCAAAGTTCAAAAGCTTCAAAGTTCAAAAGCTTCAAAGTTTAAAAGCTTCAAAGCTTAAAAGCTTAAAGGTTTAAAAGCTTCAAAGTTCAAAAGTTTAAAAGCTTCAAAGTTTAAAAGCTTCAAAGTTTAAAAGCTTCAAAGTTTAAAAGCTTCAAAGTGTAAAAGCTTCAAAGTTCAAAAGCTTCAAAGTTCAAAAGCTTCAAAGTTTAAAAGCTTCAAAGCTTAAAAGCTTCAAAGCTTAAAAGCTTAAAGGTTTAAAAGCTTCAAAGTTCAAAAGCTTCAAAGCTTAAAAGCTTCAAGGTTTAAAAGCTTCAAAGTTTAAAAGCTTCAAGGTTTAAAAGCTTCAAAGTTTAAAAGCTTCAAAGTTCAAAAGCTTCAAAGCTTCAAGGTTTAAAAGCTTCAAAGTTTAAAAGCTTCAAAGTTTAAAAGCTTCAAAGTTTAAAAGCATCAAAGTTTAAAAGCTTCAAAGTATTAAAGCTTCAAAGTTTAAAAGCTTCAAAGTTTAAAAGGTTCAAAGTTTAAAAGCTTCAAAGTTCAAAAGCGTCAAAGCTTAAAAGCTTCAGTTTTTATTTTTTATTAAGTATTTTATTTTATTTTATTTAATTTTATTTAATTTTATTTAATTTTATTTAATTTTATTTAATTTTATTTAATTTTATTTAATTTTATTTAATTTTATTTAATTTTATTTAATTTTATTTAATTTTATTTAATTTTATTTAATTTTATTTAATTTTATTTAATTTTATTTAATTTTATTTAATTTTATTTAATTTTATTTAATTTTATTTAATTTTATTTAATTTTATTTAATTTTATTTAATTTTATTTAATTTTATTTAAATTTATTTTATTTTATTTTATTTTATTTTATTTTATTTTATTTTATTTTATTTTATTTTATTTTATTTTATTTTATTTTATTTTATTTTATTTTATTTTATTTTATTTTATTTTATTTTATTTTATTTTATTTTATTTTATTTTATTTTATTTTATTTTATTTTATTTTATTTTATTTTATTTTATTTTATTTTATTTTATTTTATTTTATTTTATTTTATTTTATTTTATTTTATTTTATTTTATTTTATTTTATTTTATTTTATTTTATTTTATTTTATTTTATTTTATTTTATTTTATTTTATTTTATTTTATTTTATTTTATTTTATTTTATTTTATTTTATTTTATTTTATTTTATTTTATTTTATTTTATTTTATTTTATTTTATTTTATTTTATTTTATTTTATTTTATTTTATTTTATTTTATTTTATTTTATTTTATTTTATTTTATTTTATTTTATTTTATTTTATTTTATTTTATTTTATTTTATTTTATTTTATTTTATTTTATTTTATTTTATTTTATTTTATTTTATTTTATTTTATTTTATTTTATTTTATTTTATTTTATTTTATTTTATTTTATTTTATTTTATTTTATTTTATTTTATTTTATTTTATTTTATTTTATTTTATTTTATTTTATTTTATTTTATTTTATTTTATTTTATTTTATTTTATTTTATTTTATTTTATTTTATTTTATTTTATTTTATTTTATTTTATTTTATTTTATTTTATTTTATTTTATTTTATTTTATTTTATTTTATTTTATTTTATTTTATTTTATTTTATTTTATTTTATTTTATTTTATTTTATTTTATTTTATTTTATTTTATTTTATTTTATTTTATTTTATTTTATTTTATTTTATTTTATTTTATTTTATTTTATTTTATTTTATTTTATTTTATTTTATTTTATTTTATTTTATTTTATTTTATTTTATTTTATTTTATTTTATTTTATTTTATTTTATTTTATTTTATTTTATTTTATTTTATTTTATTTTATTTTATTTTATTTTATTTTATTTTATTTTATTTTATTTTATTTTATTTTATTTTATTTTATTTTATTTTATTTTATTTTATTTTATTTTATTTTATTTTATTTTATTTTATTTTATTTTATTTTATTTTATTTTATTTTATTTTATTGTATTTTATTTTATTTTATTTTATTTTATTTTATTTTATTTTATTTTATTTTATTTTATTTTATTTTATTTTATTTTATTTTATTTTATTTTATTTTATTTTATTTTATTTTATTTTATTTTATTTTATTTTATTTTATTTTATTTTAATTTATTTTAATTTATTTTATTTTAATTTATTTTATTTTAATTTATTTTATTTTAATTTATTTTATTTTAATTTATTTTATTTTATTTTAATTTATTTTATTTTAATTTATTTTATTTTAATTTATTTTATTTTAATTTATTTTATTTCAATTTATTTTATTTTAATTTATTTTATTTTAATTTATTTTATTTTAATTTATTTTATTTTAATTTATTTTATTTTAATTTATTTTATTTTAATTTATTTTATTTTAATTTATTTTATTTTAATTTATTTTATTTTAATTTATTTTATTTTAATTTATTTTATTTTAATTTATTTTATTTTAATTTATTTTATTTTAATTTATTTTATTTTAATTTATTTTATTTTAATTTATTTTATTTTAATTTATTTTATTTTAATTTATTTTATTTTAATTTATTTTATTTTAATTTATTTTATTTTAATTTATTTTATTTTAATTTATTTTAATTTAATTTATTTTATTTCAATTTATTTTATTTTAATTTATTTTATTTTAATTTATTTTATTTTAATTTATTTTATTTTAATTTATTTTATTTTAATTTATTTTATTTTAATTTATTTTATTTTAAAATAGAGGAAACTCCTGCTAAGTGTAATCTAAAAATAGCTAAATCAACTGAGGCTCCTCTGTGAGCAATAGTTGATTATTTTATTTTATTTAATTTTATTTAATTTTATTTAATTTTATTTAATTTTATTTAATTTTATTAGTTTAAAAGCTACAAAGAGTTTAAAAGCTTCAAAGTTTAAAAGCTTCAAAGTTTAAAAGCTTCAAAGTTTAAAAGCTTCAAAGTTTAAAAGCTTCAAAGTTTAAAAGCTTCAAAGTTTAAAAGCTTCAAAGTTTAAAAGCTTCAAAGCTTAAAAGCTTCAAAGTTTAAAAGCTTCAAAGTTTAAAAGCTTCAAAGTTTAAAAGCTTCAATGTTTAAAAGCTTCAAAGTTTAAAAGCTTCAAAGTTTAAAAGCTTCAAAGTTTAAAAGCTTCAAAGCTTAAAAGCTTCAAAGTTTAAAAGGTTCAAAGTTTAAAAGCTTCAAAGTTTAAAAGCTTCAAAGTTTAAAAGCTTCAAAGTGTAAAAGCTTCAAAGTTCAAAAGCTTCAAAATTCAAAAGCTTCAAAGTTTAAAAGCTTCAAAGCTTAAAAGCTTAAAGGTTTAAAAGCTTCAAAGTTCAAAAGCTTCAAAGCTTAAAAGCTTCAAGGTTTAAAAGCTTCAAAGTTTAAAAGCTTCAAGGTTCAAAAGCTTCAAAGTTTAAAAGCTTCAAAGTTCAAAAGCTTCAAAGTTTAAAAGCTTCAAAGTTTAAAAGCTTCAAAGTTTAAAAGCTTCAAAGTTTAAAAGCTTCAAAGCTTAAAAGCTTCAAAGTTTAAAAGGTTCAAGGTTTAAAAGCTTCAAAGTTTAAAAGCTTCAAAGTTTAAAAGCTTCAAAGTTTAAAAGCATCAAAGTTTAAAAGCTTCAAAGTTTAAAAGCTTCAAAGTTTAAAAGCTTCAAAGTTTAAAAGCTTCAAAGCTTAAAAGCTTCAAAGTTTAAAAGGTTCAAGGTTTAAAAGCTTCAAAGTTTAAAAGCTTCAAAGTTTAAAAGCTTCAAAGTTTAAAAGCATCAAAGTTTAAAAGCTTCAAAGTTTAAAAGCTTCAAAGTTTAAAAGGTTCAAAGTTTAAAAGCTTCAAAGTTTAAAAGCTTCAAAGTGTAAAAGCTTCAAAGTTCAAAAGCTTCAAAGTTCAAAAGCTTCAAAGTTTAAAAGCTTCAAAGCTTAAAAGCTTAAAGGTTTAAAAGCTTCAAAGTTCAAAAGTTTAAAAGCTTCAAAGTTTAAAAGCTTCAAAGTTTAAAAGCTTCAAAGTTTAAAAGCTTCAAAGTGTAAAAGCTTCAAACTTCAAAAGCTTCAAAGTTCAAAAGCTTCAAAGTTTAAAAGCTTCAAAGCTTAAAAGCTTCAAAGCTTAAAAGCTTAAAGGTTTAAAAGCTTCAAAGTTCAAAAGCTTCAAAGCTTAAAAGCTTCAAGGTTTAAAAGCTTCAAAGTTTAAAAGCTTCAAGGTTTAAAAGCTTCAAAGTTTAAAAGCTTCAAAGTTCAAAAGCTTCAAAGCTTCAAGGTTTAAAAGCTTCAAAGTTTAAAAGCTTCAAAGTTTAAAAGCTTCAAAGTTTAAAAGCATCAAAGTTTAAAAGCTTCAAAGTATTAAAGCTTCAAAGTTTAAAAGCTTCAAAGTTTAAAAGGTTCAAAGTTTAAAAGCTTCAAAGTTCAAAAGCGTCAAAGCTTAAAAGCTTCAGTTTTTATTTTTTATTAAGTATTTTATTTTATTTTATTTAATTTTATTTAATTTTATTTAATTTTATTTAATTTTATTTAATTTTATTTAATTTTATTTAATTTTATTTAATTTTATTTAATTTTATTTAATTTTATTTAATTTTATTTAATTTTATTTAATTTTATTTAATTTTATTTAATTTTATTTAATTTTATTTAATTTTATTTAATTTTATTTAATTTTATTTAATTTTATTTAATTTTATTTAAATTTATTTTATTTTATTTTATTTTATTTTATTTTATTTTATTTTATTTTATTTTATTTTATTTTATTTTATTTTATTTTATTTTATTTTATTTTATTTTATTTTATTTTATTTTATTTTATTTTATTTTATTTTATTTTATTTTATTTTATTTTATTTTATTTTATTTTATTTTATTTTATTTTATTTTATTTTATTTTATTTTATTTTATTTTATTTTATTTTATTTTATTTTATTTTATTTTATTTTATTTTATTTTATTTTATTTTATTTTATTTTATTTTATTTTATTTTATTTTATTTTATTTTATTTTATTTTATTTTATTTTATTTTATTTTATTTTATTTTATTTTATTTTATTTTATTTTATTTTATTTTATTTTATTTTATTTTATTTTATTTTATTTTATTTTATTTTATTTTATTTTATTTTATTTTATTTTATTTTATTTTATTTTATTTTATTTTATTTTATTTTATTTTATTTTATTTTATTTTATTTTATTTTATTTTATTTTATTTTATTTTATTTTATTTTATTTTATTTTATTTTATTTTATTTTATTTTATTTTATTTTATTTTATTTTATTTTATTTTATTTTATTTTATTTTATTTTATTTTATTTTATTTTATTTTATTTTATTTTATTTTATTTTATTTTATTTTATTTTATTTTATTTTATTTTATTTTATTTTATTTTATTTTATTTTATTTTATTTTATTTTATTTTATTTTATTTTATTTTATTTTATTTTATTTTATTTTATTTTATTTTATTTTATTTTATTTTATTTTATTTTATTTTATTTTATTTTATTTTATTTTATTTTATTTTATTTTATTTTATTTTATTTTATTTTATTTTATTTTATTTTATTTTATTTTATTTTATTTTATTTTATTTTATTTTATTTTATTTTATTTTATTTTATTTTATTTTATTTTATTTTATTTTATTTTATTTTATTTTATTTTATTTTATTTTATTTTATTTTATTTTATTTTATTTTATTTTATTTTATTTTATTTTATTTTATTTTATTTTATTTTATTTTATTTTATTTTATTTTATTTTATTTTATTTTATTTTATTTTATTTTATTTTATTTTATTTTAATTTATTTTATTTTATTTTAATTTATTTTATTTTATTTTAATTTATTTTATTTTAATTTATTTTATTTTAATTTATTTTATTTTATTTTATTTTATTTTATTTTATTTTATTTTATTTTATTTTATTTTATTTTATTTTATTTTATTTTATTTTATTTTATTTTATTTTATTTTATTTTATTTTATTTTATTTTATTTTATTTTATTTTATTTTATTTTATTTTATTTTATTTTATTTTATTTTATTTTATTTTATTTTATTTTATTTTATTTTATTTTATTTTATTTTATTTTATTTTATTTTATTTTATTTTATTTTATTTTATTTTATTTTATTTTATTTTATTTTATTTTATTTTATTTTATTTTATTTTATTTTATTTTATTTTATTTTATTTTATTTTATTTTATTTTATTTTATTTTATTTTATTTTATTTTATTTTATTTTATTTTATTTTATTTTATTTTATTTTATTTTATTTTATTTTATTTTATTTTATTTTATTTTATTTTATTTTATTTTATTTTATTTTATTTTATTTTATTTTATTTTATTTTATTTTATTTTATTTTATTTTATTTTATTTTATTTTATTTTATTTTATTTTATTTTATTTTATTTTATTTTATTTTATTTTATTTTATTTTATTTTATTTTATTTTATTTTATTTTATTTTATTTTATTTTATTTTATTTTATTTTATTTTATTTTATTTTATTTTATTTTATTTTATTTTATTTTATTTTATTTTATTTTATTTTATTTTATTTTATTTTATTTTATTTTATTTTATTTTATTTTATTTTATTTTATTTTATTTTATTTTATTTTATTTTATTTTATTTTATTTTATTTTATTTTATTTTATTTTATTTTATTTTATTTTATTTTATTTTATTTTATTTTATTTTATTTTATTTTATTTTATTTTATTTTATTTTATTTTATTTTATTTTATTTTATTTTAATTTATTTTAATTTATTTTATTTTAATTTATTTTATTTTAATTTATTTTATTTTAATTTATTTTATTTTAATTTATTTTATTTTAATTTATTTTATTTTAATTTATTTTATTTTAATTTATTTTATTTCAATTTATTTTATTTTAATTTATTTTATTTTAATTTATTTTATTTTAATTTATTTTATTTTAATTTATTTTATTTTAATTTATTTTATTTTAATTTATTTTATTTTAATTTATTTTATTTTAATTTATTTTATTTTAATTTATTTTATTTTAATTTATTTTATTTTAATTTATTTTATTTTAATTTATTTTATTTTAATTTATTTTATTTTAATTTATTTTATTTTAATTTATTTTATTTTAATTTATTTTATTTTAATTTATTTTATTTTAATTTATTTTATTTTAATTTATTTTATTTTAATTTATTTTATTTTAATTTATTTTATTTCAATTTATTTTATTTTAATTTATTTTATTTTAATTTATTTTATTTTAATTTATTTTATTTTAATTTATTTTATTTTAAAATAGAGGAAACTCCTGCTAAGTGTAATCTAAAAATAGCTAAATCAACTGAGGCTCCTCTGTGAGCAATAGTTGATTATTTTATTTTATTTAATTTTATTTAATTTTATTTAATTTTATTTAATTTTATTTAATTTTATTAGTTTAAAAGCTACAAAGAGTTTAAAAGCTTCAAAGTTTAAAAGCTTCAAAGTTTAAAAGCTTCAAAGTTTAAAAGCTTCAAAGTTTAAAAGCTTCAAAGTTTAAAAGCTTCAAAGTTTAAAAGCTTCAAAGTTTAAAAGCTTCAAAGTTTAAAAGCTTCAAAGTTTAAAAGCTTCAAAGTTTAAAAGCTTCAAAGTTTAAAAGCTTCAAAGTTTAAAAGCTTCAAAGTTTAAAAGCTTCAAAGCTTAAAAGCTTCAAAGTTTAAAAGCTTCAAAGTTTAAAAGCTTCAAAGTTTAAAAGCTTCAATGTTTAAAAGCTTCAAAGTTTAAAAGCTTCAAAGTTTAAAAGCTTCAAAGTTTAAAAGCTTCAAAGCTTAAAAGCTTCAAAGTTTAAAAGGTTCAAAGTTTAAAAGCTTCAAAGTTTAAAAGCTTCAAAGTTTAAAAGCTTCAAAGTGTAAAAGCTTCAAAGTTCAAAAGCTTCAAAATTCAAAAGCTTCAAAGTTTAAAAGCTTCAAAGCTTAAAAGCTTAAAGGTTTAAAAGCTTCAAAGTTCAAAAGCTTCAAAGCTTAAAAGCTTCAAGGTTTAAAAGCTTCAAAGTTTAAAAGCTTCAAGGTTCAAAAGCTTCAAAGTTTAAAAGCTTCAAAGTTCAAAAGCTTCAAAGCTTCAAGGTTTAAAAGCTTCAAAGTTTAAAAGCTTCAAAGTTTAAAAGCTTCAAAGTTTAAAAGCATCAAAGTTTAAAAGCTTCAAAGTTTAAAAGCTTCAAAGTTTAAAAGGTTCAAAGTTTAAAAGCTTCAAAGTTTAAAAGCTTCAAAGTTTAAAAGCTTCAAAGTGTAAAAGCTTCAAAGTTCAAAAGCTTCAAAGTTCAAAAGCTTCAAAGTTTAAAAGCTTCAAAGCTTAAAAGCTTCAAAGCTTAAAAGCTTAAAGGTTTAAAAGCTTCAAAGTTCAAAAGTTTAAAAGCTTCAAAGTTTAAAAGCTTCAAAGTTTAAAAGCTTCAAAGTGTAAAAGCTTCAAAGTTTAAAAGCTTCAAAGTGTAAAAGCTTCAAAGTTCAAAAGCTTCAAAGTTTAAAAGCTTCAAAGTTTAAAAGCTTCAAAGTTTAAAAGCTTCAAAGTGTAAAAGCTTCAAAGTTCAAAAGCTTCAAAGTTCAAAAGCTTCAAAGTTTAAAAGCTTCAAAGCTTAAAAGCTTCAAAGCTTAAAAGCTTAAAGGTTTAAAAGCTTCAAAGTTCAAAAGCTTCAAAGCTTAAAAGCTTCAAGGTTTAAAAGCTTCAAAGTTTAAAAGCTTCAAGGTTTAAAAGCTTCAAAGTTTAAAAGCTTCAAAGTTCAAAAGCTTCAAAGCTTCAAGGTTTAAAAGCTTCAAAGTTTAAAAGCTTCAAAGTTTAAAAGCTTCAAAGTTTAAAAGCATCAAAGTTTAAAAGCTTCAAAGTATTAAAGCTTCAAAGTTTAAAAGCTTCAAAGTTTAAAAGGTTCAAAGTTTAAAAGCTTCAAAGTTCAAAAGCGTCAAAGCTTAAAAGCTTCAGTTTTTATTTTTTATTAAGTATTTTATTTTATTTTATTTAATTTTATTTAATTTTATTTAATTTTATTTAATTTTATTTAATTTTATTTAATTTTATTTAATTTTATTTAATTTTATTTAATTTTATTTAATTTTATTTAATTTTATTTAATTTTATTTAATTTTATTTAATTTTATTTAATTTTATTTAATTTTATTTAATTTTATTTAATTTTATTTAATTTTATTTAATTTTATTTAATTTAATTTAATTTAATTTAATTTAATTTAATTTAATTTAATTTAATTTAATTTAATTTAATTTAATTTAATTTAATTTAATTTAATTTAATTTAATTTAATTTAATTTAATTTAATTTAATTTAATTTAATTTAATTTAATTTAATTTAATTTAATTTAATTTAATTTAATTTAATTTAATTTAATTTAATTTAATTTAATTTAATTTAATTTAATTTAATTTAATTTAATTTAATTTAATTTAATTTAATTTAATTTAATTTAATTTAATTTAATTTAATTTAATTTAATTTAATTTAATTTAATTTAATTTAATTTAATTTAATTTAATTTAATTTAATTTAATTTAATTTAATTTAATTTAATTTAATTTAATTTAATTTAATTTAATTTAATTTAATTTAATTTAATTTAATTTAATTTAATTTAATTTAATTTAATTTAATTTAATTTAATTTAATTTAATTTAATTTAATTTAATTTAATTTAATTTAATTTAATTTAATTTAATTTAATTTAATTTAATTTAATTTAATTTAATTTAATTTAATTTAATTTAATTTAATTTAATTTAATTTAATTTAATTTAATTTAATTTAATTTAATTTAATTTAATTTAATTTAATTTAATTTAATTTAATTTAATTTAATTTAATTTAATTTAATTTAATTTAATTTAATTTAATTTAATTTAATTTAATTTAATTTAATTTAATTTAATTTAATTTAATTTAATTTAATTTAATTTAATTTAATTTAATTTAATTTAATTTAATTTAATTTAATTTAATTTAATTTAATTTAATTTAATTTAATTTAATTTAATTTAATTTAATTTAATTTAATTTAATTTAATTTAATTTAATTTAATTTAATTTAATTTAATTTAATTTAATTTAATTTAATTTAATTTAATTTAATTTAATTTAATTTAATTTAATTTAATTTAATTTAATTTAATTTAATTTAATTTAATTTAATTTAATTTAATTTAATTTAATTTAATTTAATTTAATTTAATTTAATTTAATTTAATTTAATTTAATTTAATTTAATTTAATTTAATTTAATTTAATTTAATTTAATTTAATTTAATTTAATTTAATTTAATTTAATTTAATTTAATTTAATTTAATTTAATTTAATTTAATTTAATTTAATTTAATTTAATTTAATTTAATTTAATTTAATTTAATTTAATTTAATTTAATTTAATTTAATTTAATTTAATTTAATTTAATTTAATTTAATTTAATTTAATTTAATTTAATTTAATTTAATTTAATTTAATTTAATTTAATTTAATTTAATTTAATTTAATTTAATTTAATTTAATTTAATTTAATTTAATTTAATTTAATTTAATTTAATTTAATTTAATTTAATTTAATTTAATTTAATTTAATTTAATTTAATTTAATTTAATTTAATTTAATTTAATTTAATTTAATTTAATTTAATTTAATTTAATTTAATTTAATTTAATTTAATTTAATTTAATTTAATTTAATTTAATTTAATTTAATTTAATTTAATTTAATTTAATTTAATTTAATTTAATTTAATTTAATTTAATTTAATTTAATTTAATTTAATTTAATTTAATTTAATTTAATTTAATTTAATTTAATTTAATTTAATTTAATTTAATTTAATTTAATTTAATTTAATTTAATTTAATTTAATTTAATTTAATTTAATTTAATTTAATTTAATTTAATTTAATTTAATTTAATTTAATTTAATTTAATTTAATTTAATTTAATTTAATTTAATTTAATTTAATTTAATTTAATTTAATTTAATTTAATTTAATTTAATTTAATTTAATTTAATTTAATTTAATTTAATTTAATTTAATTTAATTTAATTTAATTTAATTTAATTTAATTTAATTTAATTTAATTTAATTTAATTTAATTTAATTTAATTTAATTTAATTTAATTTAATTTAATTTAATTTAATTTAATTTAATTTAATTTAATTTAATTTAATTTAATTTAATTTAATTTAATTTAATTTAATTTAATTTAATTTAATTTAATTTAATTTAATTTAATTTAATTTAATTTAATTTAATTTAATTTAATTTAATTTAATTTAATTTAATTTAATTTAATTTAATTTAATTTAATTTAATTTAATTTAATTTAATTTAATTTAATTTAATTTAATTTAATTTAATTTAATTTAATTTAATTTAATTTAATTTAATTTAATTTAATTTAATTTAATTTAATTTAATTTAATTTAATTTAATTTAATTTAATTTAATTTAATTTAATTTAATTTAATTTAATTTAATTTAATTTAATTTAATTTAATTTAATTTAATTTAATTTAATTTAATTTAATTTAATTTAATTTAATTTAATTTAATTTAATTTAATTTAATTTAATTTAATTTAATTTAATTTAATTTAATTTAATTTAATTTAATTTAATTTAATTTAATTTAATTTAATTTAATTTAATTTAATTTAATTTAATTTAATTTAATTTAATTTAATTTAATTTAATTTAATTTAATTTAATTTAATTTAATTTAATTTAATTTAATTTAATTTAATTTAATTTAATTTAATTTAATTTAATTTAATTTAATTTAATTTAATTTAATTTAATTTAATTTAATTTAATTTAATTTAATTTAATTTAATTTAATTTAATTTAATTTAATTTAATTTAATTTAATTTAATTTAATTTAATTTAATTTAATTTAATTTAATTTAATTTAATTTAATTTAATTTAATTTAATTTAATTTAATTTAATTTAATTTAATTTAATTTAATTTAATTTAATTTAATTTAATTTAATTTAATTTAATTTAATTTAATTTAATTTAATTTAATTTAATTTAATTTAATTTAATTTAATTTAATTTAATTTAATTTAATTTAATTTAATTTAATTTAATTTAATTTAATTTAATTTAATTTAATTTAATTTAATTTAATTTAATTTAATTTAATTTAATTTAATTTAATTTAATTTAATTTAATTTAATTTAATTTAATTTAATTTAATTTAATTTAATTTAATTTAATTTAATTTAATTTAATTTAATTTAATTTAATTTAATTTAATTTAATTTAATTTAATTTAATTTAATTTAATTTAATTTAATTTAATTTAATTTAATTTAATTTAATTTAATTTAATTTAATTTAATTTAATTTAATTTAATTTAATTTAATTTAATTTAATTTAATTTAATTTAATTTAATTTAATTTAATTTAATTTAATTTAATTTAATTTAATTTAATTTAATTTAATTTAATTTAATTTAATTTAATTTAATTTAATTTAATTTAATTTAATTTAATTTAATTTAATTTAATTTAATTTAATTTAATTTAATTTAATTTAATTTAATTTAATTTAATTTAATTTAATTTAATTTAATTTAATTTAATTTAATTTAATTTAATTTAATTTAATTTAATTTAATTTAATTTAATTTAATTTAATTTAATTTAATTTAATTTAATTTAATTTAATTTAATTTAATTTAATTTAATTTAATTTAATTTAATTTAATTTAATTTAATTTAATTTAATTTAATTTAATTTAATTTAATTTAATTTAATTTAATTTAATTTAATTTAATTTAATTTAATTTAATTTAATTTAATTTAATTTAATTTAATTTAATTTAATTTAATTTAATTTAATTTAATTTAATTTAATTTAATTTAATTTAATTTAATTTAATTTAATTTAATTTAATTTAATTTAATTTAATTTAATTTAATTTAATTTAATTTAATTTAATTTAATTTAATTTAATTTAATTTAATTTAATTTAATTTAATTTAATTTAATTTAATTTAATTTAATTTAATTTAATTTAATTTAATTTAATTTAATTTAATTTAATTTAATTTAATTTAATTTAATTTAATTTAATTTAATTTAATTTAATTTAATTTAATTTAATTTAATTTAATTTAATTTAATTTAATTTAATTTAATTTAATTTAATTTAATTTAATTTAATTTAATTTAATTTAATTTAATTTAATTTAATTTAATTTAATTTAATTTAATTTAATTTAATTTAATTTAATTTAATTTAATTTAATTTAATTTAATTTAATTTAATTTAATTTAATTTAATTTAATTTAATTTAATTTAATTTAATTTAATTTAATTTAATTTAATTTAATTTAATTTAATTTAATTTAATTTAATTTAATTTAATTTAATTTAATTTAATTTAATTTAATTTAATTTAATTTAATTTAATTTAATTTAATTTAATTTAATTTAATTTAATTTAATTTAATTTAATTTAATTTAATTTAATTTAATTTAATTTAATTTAATTTAATTTAATTTAATTTAATTTAATTTAATTTAATTTAATTTAATTTAATTTAATTTAATTTAATTTAATTTAATTTAATTTAATTTAATTTAATTTAATTTAATTTAATTTAATTTAATTTAATTTAATTTAATTTAATTTAATTTAATTTAATTTAATTTAATTTAATTTAATTTAATTTAATTTAATTTAATTTAATTTAATTTAATTTAATTTAATTTAATTTAATTTAATTTAATTTAATTTAATTTAATTTAATTTAATTTAATTTAATTTAATTTAATTTAATTTAATTTAATTTAATTTAATTTAATTTAATTTAATTTAATTTAATTTAATTTAATTTAATTTAATTTAATTTAATTTAATTTAATTTAATTTAATTTAATTTAATTTAATTTAATTTAATTTAATTTAATTTAATTTAATTTAATTTAATTTAATTTAATTTAATTTAATTTAATTTAATTTAATTTAATTTAATTTAATTTAATTTAATTTAATTTAATTTAATTTAATTTAATTTAATTTAATTTAATTTAATTTAATTTAATTTAATTTAATTTAATTTAATTTAATTTAATTTAATTTAATTTAATTTAATTTAATTTAATTTAATTTAATTTAATTTAATTTAATTTAATTTAATTTAATTTAATTTAATTTAATTTAATTTAATTTAATTTAATTTAATTTAATTTAATTTAATTTAATTTAATTTAATTTAATTTAATTTAATTTAATTTAATTTAATTTAATTTAATTTAATTTAATTTAATTTAATTTAATTTAATTTAATTTAATTTAATTTAATTTAATTTAATTTAATTTAATTTAATTTAATTTAATTTAATTTAATTTAATTTAATTTAATTTAATTTAATTTAATTTAATTTAATTTAATTTAATTTAATTTAATTTAATTTAATTTAATTTAATTTAATTTAATTTAATTTAATTTAATTTAATTTAATTTAATTTAATTTAATTTAATTTAATTTAATTTAATTTAATTTAATTTAATTTAATTTAATTTAATTTAATTTAATTTAATTTAATTTAATTTAATTTAATTTAATTTAATTTAATTTAATTTAATTTAATTTAATTTAATTTAATTTAATTTAATTTAATTTAATTTAATTTAATTTAATTTAATTTAATTTAATTTAATTTAATTTAATTTAATTTAATTTAATTTAATTTAATTTAATTTAATTTAATTTAATTTAATTTAATTTAATTTAATTTAATTTAATTTAATTTAATTTAATTTAATTTAATTTAATTTAATTTAATTTAATTTAATTTAATTTAATTTAATTTAATTTAATTTAATTTAATTTAATTTAATTTAATTTAATTTAATTTAATTTAATTTAATTTAATTTAATTTAATTTAATTTAATTTAATTTAATTTAATTTAATTTAATTTAATTTAATTTAATTTAATTTAATTTAATTTAATTTAATTTAATTTAATTTAATTTAATTTAATTTAATTTAATTTAATTTAATTTAATTTAATTTAATTTAATTTAATTTAATTTAATTTAATTTAATTTAATTTAATTTAATTTAATTTAATTTAATTTAATTTAATTTAATTTAATTTAATTTAATTTAATTTAATTTAATTTAATTTAATTTAATTTAATTTAATTTAATTTAATTTAATTTAATTTAATTTAATTTAATTTAATTTAATTTAATTTAATTTAATTTAATTTAATTTAATTTAATTTAATTTAATTTAATTTAATTTAATTTAATTTAATTTAATTTAATTTAATTTAATTTAATTTAATTTAATTTAATTTAATTTAATTTAATTTAATTTAATTTAATTTAATTTAATTTAATTTAATTTAATTTAATTTAATTTAATTTAATTTAATTTAATTTAATTTAATTTAATTTAATTTAATTTAATTTAATTTAATTTAATTTAATTTAATTTAATTTAATTTAATTTAATTTAATTTAATTTAATTTAATTTAATTTAATTTAATTTAATTTAATTTAATTTAATTTAATTTAATTTAATTTAATTTAATTTAATTTAATTTAATTTAATTTAATTTAATTTAATTTAATTTAATTTAATTTAATTTAATTTAATTTAATTTAATTTAATTTAATTTAATTTAATTTAATTTAATTTAATTTAATTTAATTTAATTTAATTTAATTTAATTTAATTTAATTTAATTTAATTTAATTTAATTTAATTTAATTTAATTTAATTTAATTTAATTTAATTTAATTTAATTTAATTTAATTTAATTTAATTTAATTTAATTTAATTTAATTTAATTTAATTTAATTTAATTTAATTTAATTTAATTTAATTTAATTTAATTTAATTTAATTTAATTTAATTTAATTTAATTTAATTTAATTTAATTTAATTTAATTTAATTTAATTTAATTTAATTTAATTTAATTTAATTTAATTTAATTTAATTTAATTTAATTTAATTTAATTTAATTTAATTTAATTTAATTTAATTTAATTTAATTTAATTTAATTTAATTTAATTTAATTTAATTTAATTTAATTTAATTTAATTTAATTTAATTTAATTTAATTTAATTTAATTTAATTTAATTTAATTTAATTTAATTTAATTTAATTTAATTTAATTTAATTTAATTTAATTTAATTTAATTTAATTTAATTTAATTTAATTTAATTTAATTTAATTTAATTTAATTTAATTTAATTTAATTTAATTTAATTTAATTTAATTTAATTTAATTTAATTTAATTTAATTTAATTTAATTTAATTTAATTTAATTTAATTTAATTTAATTTAATTTAATTTAATTTAATTTAATTTAATTTAATTTAATTTAATTTAATTTAATTTAATTTAATTTAATTTAATTTAATTTAATTTAATTTAATTTAATTTAATTTAATTTAATTTAATTTAATTTAATTTAATTTAATTTAATTTAATTTAATTTAATTTAATTTAATTTAATTTAATTTAATTTAATTTAATTTAATTTAATTTAATTTAATTTAATTTAATTTAATTTAATTTAATTTAATTTAATTTAATTTAATTTAATTTAATTTAATTTAATTTAATTTAATTTAATTTAATTTAATTTAATTTAATTTAATTTAATTTAATTTAATTTAATTTAATTTAATTTAATTTAATTTAATTTAATTTAATTTAATTTAATTTAATTTAATTTAATTTAATTTAATTTAATTTAATTTAATTTAATTTAATTTAATTTAATTTAATTTAATTTAATTTAATTTAATTTAATTTAATTTAATTTAATTTAATTTAATTTAATTTAATTTAATTTAATTTAATTTAATTTAATTTAATTTAATTTTATTTTATTTTATTTTATTTTATTTTATTTTATTTTATTTTATTTTATTTTATTTTATTTTATTTTATTTTATTTTATTTTATTTTATTTTATTTTATTTTATTTTATTTTATTTTATTTTATTTTATTTTATTTTATTTTATTTTATTTTATTTTATTTTATTTTATTTTATTTTATTTTATTTTATTTTATTTTATTTTATTTTATTTTATTTTAATTTATTTTATTTTAATTTATTTTATTTTAATTTATTTTATTTTAATTTATTTTATTTTAATTTATTTTATTTTAATTTATTTTATTTTAATTTATTTTATTTTAATTTATTTTATTTTAATTTATTTTATTTCAATTTATTTTATTTTAATTTATTTTATTTTAATTTATTTTATTTTAATTTATTTTATTTTAATTTATTTTATTTTAATTTATTTTATTTTAAAATAGAGGAAACTCCTGCTAAGTGTAATCTAAAAATAGCTAAATCAACTGAGGCTCCTCTGTGAGCAATAGTTGATTATTTTATTTTATTTAATTTTATTTAATTTTATTTAATTTTATTTAATTTTATTTAATTTTATTTAATTTTATTAGTTTAAAAGCTACAAAGAGTTTAAAATAAGATAATAACCACTGAAAAAATTAAATTCGCAATTTCAAGAACTCGTATTTGTATTTGTTTTTTATATTCATGTCGTTTATGAAAAACCCATTTTTTATTTATAAATATATAACTACATATGTATAAACTTCTGAATTATAAGTTATTATTAGTATAAGGAGAAAATATTGCGTAATATAACTTAGGAGAGAGAATATCTGAGATATCCAGACCGGCTAATTCAGTAGTCAATTATCAAAAGTACTAAGAGATATTAGCGATAATGTTATGACAAAATTTATCGAATAATTAAAAAGGAAAAGGCAAAATTGTGCTCAAAATCAATTGTATGCAATAAATTTACATTTTCTTTTTACAAAAAAAAAACCTCAATAACATTATCATTTTTATTTTATCTACAAGAAAAGGAAAAACACAAGAAAGCAAAAGCTTTAAATATAAAAATAAATATATTATATTTTTAAAGCTTTAAAAGAAAAGGAATCAAAGAATGAATAGACAAGAAAGCCACGAGCAAAAATTAAAATAAATAATTCTTGTCTTGTCTGCATCTTACGATTTTGTCTTCATTTTGTCTTACTTGAATTCATTCTTTGTTGCTTTCAATTGGCCTATGATTTTTCTTCTTTTACTGTGGTTTTGCTGTTGTTGTTGTTATACATATTGTTGTTATCGTTCGTTCCTTTTATAGTGATTTTTCTACTTGTACGAATGATTTTTATTTCTCTTTTCAGTTCAGTGGTCTTGAATAAATGTGATGCTTAAAAGAATTTCTTGAGTTTGATCGAGTAGATCGAGTAGATCGAGTAGAGTTATACTCGATTATACTTGCATCGAAAATTTTTCCACCACATTTCTATGAAAGAGGCAAGCGTTTTGTTATTAAATGGAGAGAATGGTTATTATCTTCAATAAAAACTGCTTCATCCCACATTTTGAATAAAGCAATAGAAAAGAGTATTTTCTCTCTCAATTTTGATGGATTAATATTCTCAATAAACGTAACGAAGTCTACGAATTCACTTCGAAAAAAGTTGAGAACAATTTTATTTCGATGACTATTGTTTTTAATCCTTTTGTTTTTAGCTTGAAACAAAATTATTATCGAACATGTTTCATTATGCTAACGATTTTGTACCTTTCAAACAAATTTTACTGATAGTGATTTTACATATCCTGACACGACCTTGATGTTTGAATTGTGTGCCTGTCATTGTCCGATGGAAAGTGTTCAATTGAAAGTACGATGCTGTACATACGAGTATAAGACATAAAAACCATTTAAAGGCTATGAACCAGGGCATACACAGAAAACCGATTAACGTCACAAACATTCTACCAACTACAACATTCTTCCATTACGAATGCTGTTCTTTGTGATCGCCTCTGCAAGGACGTTACCAATACCTTCGGAGGGATTTTATGCCTCATCGTTAATAATTCAATTCGGTAAACATCAAAGAAGTAGAATGGCTTTCAGAAGAATCATTTATTCATCTTACACGCTCCGTCTTTGTTAAACTCTCAACCATTTTTCTATGCTTTAAGTTACTATTATTTTGCTCACTTCTTGCTTTTTGTCCTAATTCGATGCCATTTAAACCAATCCGCTTTGCTCTCAATCTTACTCTGCTGATGGACTCTGTAGTAAGTTCTTTTTCGATTTACAGCGAATTTTCTGTTACCTTGAAGGCAGGAGTTGCTGTATCTTATTAACAGTATTTTACGACTTACTCTCTCCTCCTCCTCCTCCTCCTCCTCCTCTGCTTCGCTTCGCTGTATGCCTTCGTTACAATTATTTATTTACGCCTTCAGTCTTTATGAGCTACAACGTTGCTTCATTTACGAGTCTCTTCAGAATATTATATCGTGTTTTTTTTCGCATTTTAATTATCTGAGGGTACAGGTCGCACTATAAAAGTGTCAGTTTATGAGATCTCAACAACGTTAAATGTTAATTTGCGTAGGTTTAATTGGAAAAAAAGTATGTATGTATTTCTCCTGAATTATCAAATGGCTTTAATAATTTCTCATGTTATTACGTATAGTTGGCTTTTTCATTGTAATTACATAAACATTACCAACAATTTTTATAAAGTAACTTCACTATTAAAATTGCCTCTTATTATTATTTAGAAAAAAAGGAAATTAACAAGGAACAAGCATGGCATTTGACAGCTATTCTCATTCAACATCCTGAAGGTACTTTTGTATAAACCGAATACATTTTTATGCAAACAATCTTTCCGTTGAGCTGCTTTTACTGAAGCATAGTGTTACTTTGTATTTTAATTTTGTTCCACTTTCGATTAAAATGTTTGATTGTTCGTAATTAAGTTGATGCTATTATATTGTACATAATTTTTTTTTTATTATGCAACAAAGAGCGAGCGCATTAAAGCGTTGCGTTGGAAGTTGCGTTCGTAGGGACGATTGTGAATTGTTTCGAAACAATTTTTTTGTACATACTTTCTGTCGAAAGCTGCTTTGTATGGTTTTTGCTGTTTGAATGCTGTTTGTAGTTGTTGTGGCGTTTTTACATTTTCGAATTTTCGAAAAGCAGCAACCTCGCCGTTCGATATAGTCGCCAGTCGCCGCGGGCAGGAGTCCAATGAAATGTGAAACGAGAGTGTGCGAGTGAACGCAAAACATTGTAATTCAATTTCAGAAGGTTTTAATCGGATAAAGAATTTGCAGTTTTGATGCTGCTGCTGTAGCAACAACCGAAAAAACAATGCCAGCATTCACTACGTTTTTGCCATTATTGGTCGCTCCAGGGGCAGCTGTTGCGGCAGCTGTTGACCAGCTGTTGGTGAAGGTGCCCGGAACTAGTTCTGGTCGATCAGTAATAATTTAATCAACAACAAAATGGTTTACGTTTGTTTTGTCCAAATTGAATTTAATCTGTTTTATTCGATGAACAAAAAAAACGATTTTCGAAAAAAACGAACAGAAAAAACGGAAACAAGACGCGACAAGCTTAACAGAGCCCGCATGAAAATGTTGGGGGCTTGCGGCAAAGTGAGGTGAGGACATGTAAGCGCCAACTAGCATTAAAACAAAATAGGAATGTACATTTACATATGTACATACATTATAGTGTTGTTACGTCTGTCAACGTAACTGTGATGGGTTGAAAATATAAAGTTCGCTTTGATTTAAAGCCGATGAGAAGCTCTTTACATATACATAGTACTACTAAATTCCATTGTTTCAGGTTTATTAAGGGTAAGATTTCGAGGTGTGAATGATTTAGAGGTGTTGAGCATGCCATGTAAAGCTCACTTACCACTTCCTCACTTATTTACAAGCTCACCGACTCACTCGTCGTCGTCGTGATCTCTGAAAAGTCACTTTTTGGCAGAAGTCGCTTAGAACACAAACTCACTTGTTCTAAAAGTTAACACAAGTCACTTTTTAGCAGAAGTCGTTTAGAAAACAAACTCACTTGTTCTAAAAGTTAACACAAGTCACTTTTAGTCACTCTGAAAAGTCACTTTTTAACAGAAGTCATTTAGAACACTTGTTCTAAAAGTTAACACAAGTCACTTTTAGTCACTCTGAAAAGTCACTTTTTAGCAGAAGTCGTTTAGAAAACAAACTGACTTGTTCTAAAAGTTAACACAAGTCACTTTTAGTCACTCTGAAAAGTCACTTTTTGGCAGAAGTCGTTTAGAACACAAGCTCACTTGTTCTAAAAGTTAACACAAGTCACTTTTAGTCACTCTGAAAAGTCACTTTTTGACAGAAGTCGTTTAGAACACAAGCTCACTTGTTCTAAAAGTTAGCACAAGTTACTTTTAGTCACTCTGAAAAGTCACTTTTTAGCAGAAGTCGTTTAGAACACAAGCTCACTTGTTCTAAAAGTTAGCACAAGTTACTTTTAGTCACTCTGAAAAGTCACTTTTTGGCAGAAGTCGTTTAGAACACAAGCTCACTCGTTCTAAAAGTGACTTGTGTTAACTTTTAGAACTAGTGAGCTTATGAATACGACTTCTGCCAAAAGTATGACTTTTCAGAGTGACTAAAAGTGAAGTGAAATGATATGCGCTTTATTATTGCGAAATTAATAATTGAAGAAAAATTTTTTTGCCATATTTTTCTTTATACTCGTAGACACAACTTCGGTAATTGGTCTGAAAATCGGACCAGCTTGACCGATTAAATAGATCTCAGCTTTATCATCATCATTACGGCGTATCGTGTCGTGTTCATTTTAT
This sequence comes from Conops quadrifasciatus, assembly GCA_949752815.1. NCBI lineage: Eukaryota > Metazoa > Arthropoda > Insecta > Diptera > Conopidae > Conops > Conops quadrifasciatus. The sequence goes on along the minus strand of OX457078.1, from coordinate 17,834,023 downwards.
TTTTCGCAATAATTAACTTAATTGTTCATGGTTTGTTCATTAGTAAACGAGTCTTATTGTGTGTAAGCCTGTAGGGCTGTCATATTGTTACTATTGTTATTATTATTGTTGTTCTTGTTGTTGTTGTTGTTGATGTTGTTGTATAGACATTCTAAGCCATTATTAGTACTGTTGTCTTCATCATTAACAAGCTCTAATGGAACGCACGTGCAGATTCTCTCAGGCCTTCTCTACTTCTTCGGCCAAGGCCTGCTGCCTTCTCTTCGATATATTACAATTTCGAAGTCAACTTGATTTTAACGTTTTAATGCTTTCATTATTTTTTAATTAGCCCTGCATTAGTTCGGTTCATAGTCATCTTGTTCTGCGTCTTGTTCTTCGTGTTTATCGTTACTTTTCATATTGCGATTTTTCTTACTTTCAATAAGTATTGATTTTGCTGAAGTTGCTTCAGTAAATAATTTCCCCATAATTATTTAAAAGGATTATTGTAGAGCATATTAAATATCGTATATACACACGAGCACATACACATTTGCAGCCGCACCCTGTATCTGCATATGCCTTTAGAGCGCAAGTAGGGCCGGCCGATCGATGCCGTTGCGCCTTATTAATAACTTATGCGTCGCATGTGCATTTGCCGACTTGAAGTCTGCTCTGCGGTTTTCAATTAGTTATGCTCTGTTTAAACACTGGCCGTCTGACTGCCTACGTTCGGCGGCTCTACCCGGTTCTACCACCGAAGGGTTGGCTGGCTGGCTGGCTGGCTGACTGTCGACGGAACAGTGGAGCCCATCGAAGTCTAGAGGCAGGCGCACGGGCCAGCTGCTGAAGAGCTCTTAAGAGGCCCGAGTTGTAATTATTATTTGCACAAATGGAATCGACCATCAGTGACTTTTGTTTAATACAACAACTCTCACAAATTGATAATATATGTACATATGTACATATATCATACTTAGAATCAGCGGCGGCGAATTTAGCTTTTGGGCGGGGGTAAAAATTCTCTGAGTGGAAGAGGTACAAGTAATTTTGAGTACAGAAATTTTATAATTAAAATTTTTGTAATTAATTTTTTATTATTATATTTTATGATTACTTTCATTACATTATTGCAATGCTTCAAATTTTTCGAGGCATCTAAGAATTTCTAGAATTATTGAAAATTAAAAATTAATTAAATTCATTATCGAGAGCTTTGAATTGTTTTTAAATTTTTTTATAAATACAACTGTATTTTAACGTTGTTGTTGTTGTTGTTGTTGTTGTTGTTGTTGTTTCTGTTGCTGCAGCTCGCTCATAATCTGTCCATTTTTTCTTTACCATTCCTTCAAAGGAATCGACCACTTTTACTATTCCTTTGTTCGTGTCGGCAATCACCCCCCCTTCTTTCACTCTCTCTCTCTCTCTATCTATGTATCTATCGTTCTGTATCTTTTTCCCCCCCGCCCCTTTTGCTTCCTCTTCTACACAACACTAACACATAATCAGTCATGCCGATAGAAAACCACAGAAAATTTAAACAATGCAGCATGTTTGTAAAGGTTTCCACAAAAAAAAAACACACACACAAATGCATACACATATCACCGTACACCATACATCATACATACATACATACATACATACACTATTGCATTTTTTCCTTATTCAATTACCATTATTCAATTTTATTTGCTGAAAACTTACGAAAAAGTAAGTAAACAATGGTGTTGTTGTTGTTGTTGTTGTCTCTTCTTTCAAATATTACTGCTGGTTGTGGTGCTGTTGTTGTTGTTGTTGCTATTGTTACTTTTGTTGCCGCTAATGTTGTTACTTTTCACATAGTTCTTTCCTTCTCTATATCGTATTCGCTTGTTGTAATTGTAGTAATTCGCTCTTACTACATCACCATGCATTGCTACAACAACAACAACAACAACACTGCCTGAAATTCCCTCAAAGCTAGAGTACATTTGTGTAAAAATTCAAAACTATTTATATTAATTTTAATTTATATTTTATTTTAATTTTTTAATTTCAATTTAATTTATTAAAATTTCATTTTAATTTAATTTATTAAAATTTCATTTTAATTTAATTTAATTAAAATTAAATTTATTTTTCATTTTATTTATATTTGTATCCATTGTAATTGTAAGCGTTTTTTTATTAGTGCGACGTGAGCTTTTTCACTGTATCTATAGAAGACAGTATACTCTCGCTAGTGTGCACTAATTTAAGCCTCTACAAGCTCTAAGCCAGTACTAGATCGTACGCTAGTGAGCAACTGTAATTGCTGTAAGCAATTGTAATTATTCCCGTTAGGATGAAGAGAACTATACTTGATTGAACAGCATGAGTTTAGCTGTTGCAATATGGAAGATTGACTCGTAAGTAAAAAAATTAAATAAAATTGAGAAAACCTTTTAGTTTAAAACTTTTGAAAAAAATTAATTTTAATTTTTAAGCTTTCTAGACCACGTTTTAAGTACTCGTTTTAGAATGGAAGAAACAAGTGTAAAGGTTGCGTTATCTTTTATGTCGTTATGTAATAACATACATAACATACATACTGTCGGCTCAACAAAATTCGACAACAAATGACGAATAGTGTTTCAAAAGACCACGGTGCTTCTTGGCGACAATATTTTCGACGATATGCATGACTATATTCAATATACAGCATCGCTATAGTAGCCCCTTGTTTCGGTGTGAAGACATTAATGGTTACAATTGTTAAAACTGATTTGACGTTTTACAAAAACATGTTTACTCAAGTCCATCGGTTGACAAATGTTAAAGTTATTCAATGGTTACATAGCGACATAAAAGATGGCGCACCCGTTAGATATTGTGTTCACCGAATATTCACGTTATTGCGAGTGTCCTGTGTATACACTTTCATTGTTGCTGTACCCAAGTTTAAGGCTATGCCATGAAAATGGTTATGAGTATAGGGTTGTTTAAACTGATATTAGTCTGAAATGCTTACATGATTTTTGCCTGAATTCGCAGGTTTTTCTTGTTGCCTAAAGAAATAACATGTTCGTGTTCGTGAACATGTTCGTGTTCGTGTTCGTGAACATGTTTGTGTCCGTCTTCGTGTTCGTGTTCGCGAACATGTGTTCGTGTTTGTGTTCGTGAACACGTGTTCGTGTTCGTGTTGGTGAACACGTGTTCGTGTTCGTGAACATGTTCGTGTTCGTGTTCCTGAACACGTGTTCGTGTTAGTGAACATGTTCGTGAGGATGTGAACACGTGTTCGTGTTCGTGTTCGTAAACACGTGTTCGTGCGTGTTCGTGAACATGGTCGTGAAGATGTTCGTGTTCGTGTTAGTGAAGATGTTCCTGAACACGTGTTCGTGAACATGTTCGTGAAGATGTTCGTGTTCGTGTTGGTGAACACGTGTTCGTGCGTGTTCGTGAACATGTTCGTGTTCGTGAACATGTTCGTGTTCGTGAACATGTTCGTGAAGATGTTCGTGGTCGTGAACATGTTCGTTAACATGTTCGTGAAGATGTTCGTGTTTGTGTTCGTGAACATGTTCGTGTCCGTCTTCGTATTCGTGTGCGTGTTCGTGAACACGTGTTCGTGTTCGCGAACATGTGTTAGTGTTCGTGAACATGTGTTAGTGTTCGTGAACACGTGTTTGTGAACATGTTCGTGAAAATGTTCGTGAAAATGTTCGTGAACATGTTCGTGAAGATGTTCGTGAACCTGTTCGTGAAAATGTTCGTGCGTGTTCGTGAACATGTTCGTGTTCGTGAACATGTTCGTGAACATGTTCGTGAAGATGTTCGTGTTCATGTTTGTTGAAGATGTTCCTAACGTCTTCGTGTTCGTGTTCGCGAACATGTGTTCGTGTTTGTGTTCGTGAACACGTGTTCGTGTTCGTGTTGGTGAACACGTGTTCGTGTTCGTGTTGGTGAACACGTGTTCGTGTTCGTGAACATGTTCGTGTTCGTGTTCCTGAACTCGTGTTCGTGTTAGTGAACATGTTCGTGAGGATGTGAACACGTGTTCGTGTTCGTGTTCGTAAACACGTGTTCGTGCGTGTTCGTGAACATGTTCGTGAACATGTTCGTGAAGATTTTCGTGTTCGTGAACATGTTCGTGAACGCGTTCGTGAAGATGTTCGTGAAGACGTGTTCGGGAACACGTGTTCGTGAACATGTTCGTGAAGATGTTCGTGCTCGTGAACATGTTCGTGAACGCGTTCGTGAAGATGTTCGTGAAGACGTGTTCGGGAACACGTGTTCGTGTTCGTGAACATGTTCGTGTTCGTGAACATGTTCGTGTTCGTGCGTGTTCGTGAAGATGTTCGTGTTCGTGAACACGTGTTCGTGCGTGTTCGTGAACATGTTCGTGTTCGTGAACACGTGTTCGTGTTCGTGAACACGTGTTCGTGTTCGTGAACACGTGTTCGTGTTCGTGAACACGTGTTCGTGTTCGTGTTTGTGAACATGTTCGTGTTCGTGAACACGTGTTCGTGTTCGTCAACATGTTCGTCAACATGTTCGTGAAGATGTTCGTGAACATGGTCGTAAACATGTTCGTGTTCGTGAACGTGTTCGTGTTAGTGTTCGTGAACATGTTCGTGTTCGTGAACACGTGTTCGTGTTCGTGAACATGTGTTAGTGTTCGTGAACATGTTCGTGAACATGTTCGTGTTCGTGAACACGTGTTCGTGTTCGTGAACATGTGTTAGTGTTCGTGAACATGTGTTAGTGTTCGTGAACACGTGTTTGTGAACATGTTCGTGAAAATGTTCGTGAACATGTTCGTGAAGATGTTCGTGAACCTGTTCGTGAAAATGTTCGTGCGTGTTAGTGAACATGTTCGTGTTCGTCAACATGTTCGTCAACATGTTCGTGAAGTTGTTCGTAAACATGTTCGCGAAGATGTTCGTGAACATGTTCGTGAACATGTTCGTGAACCTGTTCGTGAACATGTTCGTGAACCTGTTCGTGAACATGTTCGTGAACATGGTCGTTAACATGTTCGTGTTCGTGAACGTGTTCGTGTTAGTGTTCGTGAACATGTTCGTGTTCGTGTTCGTGAACATCTGTTAGTGTTCGTGAACATGTTCGTGAACACGTGTTCGTGTTCGTGAACATGTGTTAGTGTTCGTGAACATGTTCGTGAACATGTGTTAGTGTTCGTGAACATGTGTTAGTGTTCGTGAACACGTGTTTGTGAACATGTTCGTGAAAATGTTCGTCAACATGTTCGTGAAGATGTTCGTGAACCTGTTCGTGAAAATGTTCGTGCGTGTTCGTGAACATGTTCGTGTTCGTGAACTTTTCGTGAACATGTTCGTGAAGATGTTCGTGTTCATGTTTGTTGAAGATGTTCGTGTTCGTGAACACGTGTTTGTGTTCGTAAACACGTGTTCGTGTTCGTGTTCGCGAACATGTGTTCGTGTTCTTGTTCGTGAACACGTGTTCGTGTTCGTGTTCGTGAACACGTGTTCGTGTTCGTCAACATGTTCGTGTTCGTGAACACGTGTTCGTGTTCGTGAACACGTGTTCGTGTTCGTGAACACGTGTTCATGTTCGTGTTCGTGTTCGTGAACACGTGTTCATGTTCGTGTTCGTGTTCATGTTCGTGTTCGTGTTCGTGTTCGTGTTTGTGAATCTATAAATCTATAAACTCAAGCCATGTGTTCATTTATCGCTTTATTTTCTTCATCAATTACGATCACTATCACTGAATTTTTAACACAAAACTTGCAAAAATTTGTCTTCCATCAAGATATTAACACGTTGACACGTTCATGCAAGGAAGACTAAGATAAAAACATTTCATCGATATCATCGATTCGAAGCATCAGTTGGAGTTCTCTTTCAACTTCTTCTCATTTCTTCTCACTCACTCTTTAGAAAATTATCGTTTACAATGAAATGAATAAGCCTTAAAGCGACTCACACTAAAGCCGAAAGTTGACAAGAGCTGACAAAAGTGACAATCAAGTGAATCCGAACCACGTTCTGGACCGACGACTGGATCGTACGTACCATTTTGATGTCACTTCAGGTTGCTGCAAGCTCAACGGCTTAAAATAGAACAAATAGGCTTCATAAAAATAAGCTGGTCTTGTTGGTTTTGGCGTTGGCTTTGTGAACGAGGACAAATATCGATTTTCGGAAGGACGAAGATTATCGGAAAATAAATGAACAACAACCGAATTCTGCCTACAAAACATACTAAAACATCTCGATGCAACATCAACGGCCGCAAAGCGGGTCCGCATGGACATCTCGATCACGAGTCATGCTGTGGAACCAAGCGGTACCAGCAGTTCCAGAAGCCGCAGCAGCAGCAGCAGCAGTAACAGTAACTGTAGCAAAAACAATAATAACGGCAAACAGTAGAACGCCAACGACGAGACGACACAAAACCGATTCGTTTGGGGGCACCGCCTGAAGCATTTTGATGAATTACCACAGAACCAGAAGCTCTAATAAATATCCTGGCGGTTGACAGGAACATGGACACTGAAGAGTGTCCTGTACACTGCACAATGGCCGTTGCGTGCGGGCATGATGAATCGTTTGGAGTCGAGGACATGAACGGGAAGATTAGAAAATAGAGGGCGGTCTGAAAAGAGGCGACAAAAGAGGAAATAAAAGATTCCGAAGGGAGTATCGCAGTAGAAAGGGAAGGGAAGGGAAGGGAAGGGAAGGAATAGGAAAGAAAGGAAGGCTGAACTTGTGCAATGAAGTCTATTGGCCCAGTTACTGACAGCTGAAAGTGCTAAAGGCAACCAAAAAACTCGGAAACGAATAACTAACCAAGAGAGGCTGCCAGCAACCAAATGACATTCGAAGGTGATCGACCATCTGTCCGTCCATCCCTCCGTCCTTCCGTCCGTCCTTCTGACATTGAGGTCAGCAACAGCAACAGCTACAAGCGCTGAAGTCGAATGATTGGCAGGCCGCAGGCACTTGCGATGAATGAAAACAAAAGAATGACATTGAAAAACTTGGCCACTTCAGTGTTGTCCACTCAGGCCACGTTCTTTCTAAATATCTGTGAGTGAAAATTTTGTGTAATTTTGGGACGTCTTTTATCCTGCGCCTTTTTGTTAATGAAAGCTCCAAATTTTTCCAAGAATTTACTATAAACATTGTTCAATTGTAATAAATATTTGTTTTTTGTTTGTACACGCACATCCTTAACAGATAGAACTTAAACCGAAAGCCAAAGGATACATCATTGCTTTACGGTTCGTCCTCTGTCGGCTACAAGCCAAGCCAAGCAGCGAGCAGCAGCAGAGCCACATTTGACCTGGTTAATTTCGTCTTTTTAAAAGCGTTTCTAAGCTGGTTGTGCAATAAAAACAACTGCAACAACAACAACCATAACCACCCAAATATACCATAACCACCCTCCGCAGCAACGCTTGCCTCTTCTTGTGGAAGCTAACAAGATAAACATGTTCGTCCATTTCAATCGATTTCTTTTGTTTTTGGTAGCAATGAGAAAGCGTGGAGTGAAGGGGGCGAGGGGGCGAAGGGACAACAAGCTCTGCCGTTGTCTTGTTTCCGTTTCCTGTTTGACTTTTGCTTCTCTTTTTTAATGCTGGCGCTTCGGTCATTGTCATTGTTTTGTCTTGTGTTTGGTGTTGTTTTTGTTTTGTTTCGTTTGTACTTCGAAGAAGCGGTGAGAGAGGCGGTGAAGTAAACAAAAACCTTACCGGTCGACATGAAGACACTTGTGCGCTGCGCCCCACTGATTTTTAAAGCTGTTTTTATGTTATTGTTTTTGTTCTTCTCTCTTTGATTTTGACTTTGCTTTGGATTGTATTTTATTGTTGTTGCTGTTGTACACTTTCCCGAATGGAGATGAAATGCTGAACCATTGTTTCTTGTATTATTGTTGTTGTTGCCTTTTATAATATCGTACAAAAACCCCAAAATTTTTATTTTCGCTGAATAATTTTGAATTTATATTATCGACACAAAAAACACTTTGTTGAACATTTTGTTAAAGCGCGAACTTATTTTCTTTACAATATTTTTTAAATTTTTTATTCGAATTTACATTTTAAATTATTATATTAACACTTTGTCAGTGGCGCCGAGACAATAATTGTAACTTCTTCTATGTACGTATTCCACCCAAATATATAGTATTATCCATTTTCTCTTTCGGAAAGTTAGGTAAAATAAAAGCCCACTAAGTATTCAGATATCAATTGAATTTTTATTTCAATATGATGCTTGAACTCTGCCATTATGCGTGAAAAACAATATCGTTGAAATGTCCTCGCGCGGGACCTTTTGCAGGTCTCAATTCTTTTGAGGTAATTTTCGATGACTTTTCGACACAAGTCGGACAAAAATTCGGCCATAACTGGAGGTATGTCATTCTTTAAATGATCCAAACTTGAGGAATTGGATAGTTTGCATAAATACGGTCTTTCGCGTAGCACCTTGCTGGCCAATTAACATCGCTAAATCGCGAAATAACGCGTCCTGGAATTTTCTCCCGCAGTAAAGCCAAAACCGACCGTGTTGTGTGGCTTGTGGCGCCTTCCTGCTGGAACCGCATACCGGCCAGATCCATACCTTCAAGTGCAGGCCACAAGAACTGCGCTTTATCATTGCGCTATAGCGCGCTGGGAATTGACGGTAGCAACAACACCTTCGTCATTTTCAATGTTTTCGCTCGAGCGTGCGAAGCGATGATGATGATGACACGTTTACAATGTTTGTAACTAGCTTACAATGTTTGTAACCTAGATCTCGTATCTTTAAATTTCTTCACTACGTTTGAAATTGTACGCTCAGTAGGACGATTACTACGACCATAACCTTGTCCTTTTAGTTATAAAAGATATGCTCATATTGACTATATTAAATAAATGTAAATTTTCAAGTGACCCTCTGTGTCGCCTCTGGGCGAATTAAGAATACTTATACAGCCTGAAGAGGGTTAAACTGAGAAAAAGAGAAAAAATAGGTAAATTCTCAGACAGCAGCTCAAAAGACGATAACTCAAGAGTTTTTCTTTGCATATCTGTGCTTTGGCGAATAGAAGAATTCTTTAGACTTAAGTGGCTTTTGCATTATTTATTTTGGAAAATGTTTTTAGAAAAAACCGCCTCTCCGCCATCTTCGAAGAGTTGAATTAAATTTTGCCATCAGAATATTTAATGTGTTTAGTACATTTTTTATTAAGCTATTCGTTAAACTTTAACTTTAACTTGAGTGACGTACGATATTTACGGAGGAGAGCTCCGGACACATTCTGAGTGAATTTTTAAAGGCCAACGAAGTGATAACGGCGCTACCATCAGCAACATTACAACTACGTTAACAACATCATTATTCTCGAAGAAGAAAGAGACAAAGAAGAAGAAGAACAGCCACAACAAAAACATAACATAGTAAGTTTGTAAAACATTTCAATTGAAGAAGAAGACTTCGGGCGTGTCCTTAACGAATTAAGAAGGAACAACAAAATTTCATGCTTGACGTTTTTTTTTACTTAAGACTTGTTTAACAGCGTTGTTGTTGTTGTTGGTGTCGTGTGGTGTTACTCTCAATGTCGCGTTCGTTGTTGTTGGAATTTTTACCTCTTAGCGGCAGAGCAGATAAATGCTTCTTCATTTCTTCTTCTTCGCATATAAAAAAAGGAAAGGAAGAAGACTATCCTTCCTCAACCTTTTGTTAGTCAGTCCTCCTTTTCTAATTATTCAATTTAGTGCTAACAAGAGAGAAGTTTACATCAACAACGACAACAACGACAACAACAACAACAACAACAACAACAACAACAACAACAAAGGTGGAATTCATTGGGGGTGAAATTCTTGATCAACGTTAAACTAGTTTTGCTTTTACTTTCGTTTTTATTTCAACTTTTACTATATCCTTTTTCTAGAAGGTTCATTTCATATACATAGAGCCCAAAAGACAACATAAAATAGAAGAAAAACAATCAGATTTCTCTATGCTTTTTATACAAGAAGGAAGCCTTATTAAAACCATAGAGAAAATCTGATAAAAATTTTAAAAGACAGTCATATTAAAATACAAATTCAATAAGAAAATCGTATTGTTTTTTATAGAGATGGTCTTATAAACATAAAAATGATTATTCATGTTTTTTTATTTCATTTTATTCATCCAAGATTTCAACAATATTAATCATTATGCTCACAAAATTTCACGGTAAAAGCCTGAAAAGTAATATGCTATTATTTGTTATTTGTTTGCAAATTATATTGTATATATAAAGACGGAAAGTACTCACAACTGAGAAGCAAAGATCGTCCATTATAAACAATGCCAATGTGGAAAAAATTAATACGAATTATAGATCTGAAGTAAACAGGACAGCAAAAATATTATTAGCTAATTCTGGCCAGATCGACGATATTATAAGAAGTGTTTCTTATTAAAGGAAGTATATAAAAAGAATTCTTCATACTTTCATACAGACTTGTTAATTTCATGAGTTTTTGACGTTTTGAAAAACATGAATTTCTTATTAAAATCACGAATTCATAAGATTAACTTTTTGTTTCAAGACAATAAGATTTTCTTTATGAAATTAATAAGATTTCTCTATGAAAAAACCATATTTTTTATATGTTTTAATAAGATTTCATAGTAAAATGGCTCATTTCGGAGATCTTATTATTTTTATGTGGTACTATTTTTCTCTGTGTGCTCTTTTTTTTTGGATAAAACTCTTGCCATTCCTCATTCCGCAAGTTTTTGCCGAAAAGTAACAGAAAATGCATTTAGTCTCTTACTGTGGCCTTTAAGACTTCCTTCCATATAGCTTCCATTTCCTTATCTTTTTTTTTATTTGATTTACAGAGTGCTTGTGCCTTTAAATATAATTGAAGGTAAGGTTGTTTCATGGCACAATTCTCACCAATATACATACATACATATATTTTATGTGTAAATCCCAAATGCCCCAAAGTATTTTCCAAAATTGCTTAGTCAATAGTATGCAGATAATTGATTTATTGGAAAAGGTCTAGAGGGATGCACCACATTTAAATATTTTATCGTTACGCACTTTCAAAGCTGCAAAAGGTGTGGCCTGCCGACCTGCTCGCTTACCGAAAGGTTAAGGTTCTTTCACTCTCGGACGAAGCCGAAACCAAACCAAATAGAGACCAACATTTATTTTTCATTAATGAAATATGGAATTAATAAATATGTACATATGTATGTATGTATGTATCGACCATATGTACGAGTATTGTGATTGTTCATGGCTTGCAAAGATTTCTTGCATTTTCCGCAATTTATGAGGAACTTCTTGCGATCGGTTGGAAAACCGTATCTCTAAAATATGCACCAAAGCCAAAATTTATACAGCCCATAAATTCTTTCCGGCACAACACGAACAACAACAACAAAAACAACAACAACAAGACAATAATTTTAATGCTTATATTCGTAGTACTGCACAATAAATGCTTACGGCAGTCAACTGAGTCAAATTTATATCATGTAATAAATTTGATAATTTATAGAATCTTCGTTGGAATTCGGACCGAAGACCGAATGACTGCATTTAGAGTAAGTTGCAGCTCGATAGCAAACGATGCTGACTGATGCTTTCGAAAAATTGGAAAGTTCCGATGTTGGTTCGTTGATTTTGTCCCATTTATTCACAGTTCATTTCTTTTTTAATATTTGTAGGTTATGAAAAGTGAGTTGTTGTTGATTTTCTGACTACAAAAACTATAAACTTTTAAAAGAGAAATTAACTAATTAATATTCTTGTCGTACAATAATCATACAATAATAATTAATTGAATATTATGGCCAGTCCTCTCTATCTAGACAGAAGGTTTAAAGCGGGTTAGATCTAGTTAAAGACAACGATAGAGAACAACCCAAACTCTGGTTGATTCCACAAAAACGAAGCCGAACAAAGCACTTTTTTTTGCAAAAAAAATTTCCAAAAGTAAGAGAAGAACACATAATAAACACTTTCGACTTCATAAGTTTGCACTGCACAGTCACTAAGATTTCTCCAATACCGAACGGAAAGAGTCCGTCCAAATCGAAATTTCGACAAAGTGCAAAAAACTTTCTTAAGTACAATAAAACTTTGACATTGACTGAGAGCAGAGCAAAAGCGAAACAGTTTAAATGAAAACGACAGACGGAAGCAGAAGAGATGTTGAAAAATTAATTAAAAATATTACTCCAGTGCCGTTGTTGTCTCTTAGTTGTTTCTCAAACTTTCGGACATAGCAAAAAACAAACAATTGATAAAAGCTAGAGACCAATTTGACAAAATGAATATCAATAAAAGTTTCTCTTAGTACATAGTCTCGAAAAGAGACTATAGAATTTTCAGCATTTTTTGATATAATTTATTATATAAATCTTTGAAGTCGAACTAAATAAGTAACAATTTAAAATATTCCTTTGAAAATCTTGAGTTAAAATAAATTTTCTTAATACTCTTAGGAAATGGTCAGTGTAATAAATTTTGCAACATCAACACTTCGTTACGTAAAACAAATACAGAGGACACAACTTTAAAAAATCCAACACAACCAGCTCACAAACAAAGAAACAAACAAACAATTGTCAGCAATAAAATGACATTTGATGATGTTTTAAACGTTTGCAATCGTGTCTGTGTGTGTGTGTGGCGCTCTATGTCTACGGACAAGAAAGAGCGATTTAATAAAATCGTTGTACGTTATCAAAGTGAACACTCAAAAATAAATACGAGTACTTCGAAGTGAGACAGCAAAAACCTACAAAAGTGTAGGCCGCACCGAGAGAACGAGAGTAAGAGGAATATATCCTGCTGCTCAGCAGTCATCAGCAGGAAACATGTATGTATGCACAAACACACGCGCACACATACATACTACGGAAAGCTGCATAAATCATGTCCACAGGCAAATAATGTACAATAAACTTAAGCCGGAATGCACCAACAACAGCAACAATTTGCCCGAGTAAAAATCTGGGCTGTCAGAAATCAAGAATAAGTTATAAGTTATCTCGTTGTCCGTCTGTGTCATTGTGCCTAACAAGCCTTCCTGCTGGCAGACAGCCTTGGACTGTCCTAGAGTGACGAACACTTTACTGTCCGGTTAGTCAGTCTTTAGATCTTGATGCTCTGGGATTTGTATCGTTGGCTTTTGCAGACGACAATGATTATACGACATATTTACTTAAGTTTGTTTGGGTGTATGTGTGTGCGCGCGCGTGTGTGTGTGTGTGCTTGTATGTGTGTATACATTTCACTCATAACCTCATTCCTCCTCCGTTATCAAATGATATTGTCCGTTTTGTTTTGCGAAATTATTTTCTGCTTATAGTTCAGATTAATTTTTTTTTATACCTTTTTTCTGTACTTTTCTCCAAAATTCACTTTTTTCGTACAACTATTTGCAGTTTTAGCACTGTTGACGCAAGAAGTGTATTTTGGGAGAAAAATATTCTTCGTAATTTTCAATTTTCTAAGGAACTATAGAACATAAATCCTTTCTGTTTGAAGCATTGCTTTTAGAATTTACAAAAGAACTTTGTGGTCCAAAAAAAATTGTGCTTATTTACGCAATTTAAAAAGAAATTGTCTAAATGTCCCCGTTATTTTTTTTTTGGATTTTCTAAATCAGAAATAATTATTGAAAAATCGTTCATGCGCAAACATTATGACTTTTTGACAAAATAATGACGTAAAAGAAAAAATAAAGTCATGTTCTGTAAAATTAGCTAAAAATAATCGTGTATTATAAGGACGACCTTAAGAAGCACTAAAAATACTTAAGCAGTTTTTTTCAATTTCCGGTAACGAAAAAGCATTCTTCCGTTTATCGAGTATCATTCTTATTTTTTCGAATGAAAAAAAAAACGTGGGTAAACCTCAGCAATTTGTCTATATATCTTGTATTGTATGTGTATGGCCTGTGACCACCATTGGTCAATGATCAGTAACCACCGCCACTAGACACTGAGAACAATCTAGAGAAACAGCATCGTTATAAAAAGATTTTTATTCTCGACTGTGACTTGCGATTCTTTTGCACTTCTCACTATAAAAACCATTGCACATCCTTCCGTTAAGCGTTGAAGTTTTACTCTTCTACACATCCTTCCTTCTTCCTTCCTTCCTTCCTTCCTTCCTTCCTTCCTTCCTTCGGACGACAGTCCAGCTACGCGTATATGGCTACGCGTCAGAGGGCTAAAAGTGGGCATGCAGCCACCGCAAAAAACCCACAACTTGCCAATTATACGAGTACAATGCAATAAAGCTAACGTCGAGCTGAAAGCTCAAGTGTTGAACAAATACAATTTGAAAACTAGAAAAAATAAACTATTCTACTTTAGTTTCATTTCGGTTTAAGCGTCTCTAATGGATTTCAAAATACGTGCTGCATGAAGGATGCTGCCGGCTGATTGAAAGCGTGTGGGATTGTGTATGGGCGAGGCGGATTTTTTGTAGATGCGGCATCATCAAGTGCTCGTTAAGTGTAACTAGACGTCATTGATTGTATTGATTAGTCAAAATTTAAGCAGTTTTTCTAAAGTTGCATGCTATAATTGGATCTTTTTTAACCAGATAAAATTGTGCAGTTATTTAGTACACGCACCGTAATTATCTCATACAAAAACCGTGGTGATGAAAAAAGAAAAGATCTACTCTTTCGAAACACTTTCGAGCCGAAGGAACACGCTTAAAAGATGGCGATTTTAACCAAAAACCAAAGCATCCCGAAGTATTTGTACGAACTCTCGAATTTCTTCATCACGTCAGGTTTACGAGATGTCATGAGGAAAATACTCTTATTATGAGGAAAATACGATATTTTACAATAATAGGTCTACCATTTGAGATTGTAAGTAAGTAATAATCAATTAAGTACCATCAGAGTTACCGAAAATAGACGCATTTGCAAAATTCTGCTAATTAAAGCCATATATTTCCCTCGGACGAAATTTAACTCAAAAAGGTATAGTCTGGTTGCAGGTTACAAAAATTTGGAGGCCCGCGTTATTATGAAATATTAAAGCGTATTATTTATAGATAATAATGGTTAATATATACTTGATTAAAATTGATTTTCAATAAAGAGAATTTTTGTTAAAAAATGTACAAAAAAACCTCGTAGACTTTTTATATGAGCCGATATTATTATGAAACGTATTAAACGTAAAACCGATCCTAAGCTTTTAATGAAATTTTAAGTATTGTACGATTATATTGCCGTAAACCGAATCAAAATAGCTAAATTTGGTTTTGATTTTTTTCAGACATTTTTTTCCCAACAAATTTCTTTATGAATACAAGCATGTTCTCTTCTTTACTGTCCTTACAATTATCTACACAACTTTCTATTTCTTTTAGCTATTGCTTTACTTGAGGCAAGAAAATTAATCCTGCAGATTAATTAGTCACTAAACTTTTCAAACTTTGCCACCGCAAAATCGTATGCATTGCGTTCACTTTAGCGACATTTTTGTTCGCATTCTTGCAGAAAATCCCTGCGCAGCAAAAACCTAATGAAGGCAGGCAGAACAAAAAGAAGTCGTAGCCCTAGCGTTACCATGAAACTCATAGCTTTATCAAGGACAGAACATACTCAGTGCCAGTGCTGTCTCTGTTGGAGCTCTGCTGGAGCTGTTGTTGTTGTTATTACTGTAACTGTTGCCGTCGTTACTGCTTCTGCTGCGGTAACTTGTTGTGACAGCGATATTGTGAGTGCAGCGCAGCGCACGCTTAACTCATTCTCACAAAAGTTTCGCATCGTTTCAGCGTTGGCAAATCTGTTTCATGGTTGAAGCAATTTTACGCCGTGCAGCTAATTGAAATGAAGCTGTACGAGGAGGCCGCCTTCACCGCCGCCCTCGCCGCAGTCGAGCCTGCTTTTACTCGAGTGGAAAAGTCGAGGGAAAAATCGCTATTTAGTATATCGTAAGTGGAGCCTTTAATTAGCATTCAATGGATTAGCGATTCATGGCGCTGAGGCGCATGGCGCTTACTTTCAGCCTGAAGCGAGCAGCTAGTTACTCGGCTGTACCGATTAAGTGCGCTTTTATTGAAATAGCAAACGTTTAAAAAATTGAAACGAGAAAGTACAATTAAAACAAAAACTGCTACAAGTTTTGCAAACGGTAACAGAATTTTTCAATTGAAATACAATAAAAACGTTGCGACCTTCGCCGCCGCCGATAACCGTTTCTGTTCATGAATTTTCTACGCTCGTAATCAGATTATTACATAGTTTTTATTCACGTTAAAAAATGCAATTAAGGATTCTCGCGATGGCACTCGCGATGCAGAATTCACTTAAGCTTTATTAAAATTTTATAGCAATTGTTGTTTATAAGAGCGAAAGCAACAGGAAAGGAGAGAGATTCGAAAAACCTACTATCAAAAGTTTCTTTTTCTTCCATTCCTTTTTCATGCCGTAACGACAAGTTTTTTTTTTATATTGTCAGAGAACATTTTCCGTATTATTCGGTGTGTTGCTCTTTTCGTTTATCGTCTTCTCTTCTTCCCCGTTTCAGTAACAATCTGCTTTATCTGCTGTACCTTCTGGCATTAACAAGTCTTCGGGGCATACTCCTGCAACCATTTGACCCAATTCTCTGCAAGGACACTCGCTGAGATTCGGATCAAAGATTGTTCAAGGACATTCGCCGATAATAGCAATAAAATTAGGCATTTACAACTAATTTCGTCTTCTCCGTTACCTTACGCGATCTATTTTTCCGTACAGCTGAAATTTGACGGAACAGTTTTGTGTATTAAATAGAGATGTTTCTTCTTTAATTATTCCCAGTGGTATGCTGCTGCTTCTTCTTCTTCTTCTTCTTACTCCGCGTGCACCATTAAATTGAGCTCCTTTCGTTACTTTTCATACACTTTTCATGCATGGAAAAAAGCACCACAATTTATTCATACTGTTGATAGGTCGGTTATCATTGTTGTTGTTGTTGTTGTTGGTTTTTTGTTTCTATTTGTGCTTGATGTGGTTTGTTCACTTGAGAATGGTGTTAGGATTAGCCTCATGGCTAACGTCTGTTCATGCTATTGCTTTTGTTGTTGTTGTTCGTTTGTTTGCGGTAACTGCAGTTGAGCTTTCATAATCTCACAACTAGTAAATAGAACAATAGCAACAACGCAAGCGCAAATGCAAACAGCAATCAGCATAACAACAGCCGACAAAAAGTCCCTCCGGTGTTGCTTTGTTCAGTTGTTTGGTTTTTTTTCATGTTTTGCTATTTCGTTTGTTGTTTGCACTTCTACCTATTTTTTACCTTCTTGTATTGCATAAAGAATACAACAACAACAACAAAAACAACAACAACAACAACAACAACAGCAATAACAATACCACAATAAGAGTTTTCCCCAGATTTCAATTTTTTCCGCCATTTGCGAATTATTTTCGTTTTTAAAAAACACTTTTAGTTAGAATTTAATAATTTTTATGACATTTTCCCTTGAGAATGATGTGTATTTTTTCCTGTATAGACGACTCCTTTAGAAGACAATCAATCCTTAATGAAGCTGCCAGATTTTATACGTTAACAATCTCACATAAAATGTTTCGAATTTTTTTTATGCTATAAAAATTCCGAAATCCATTTTGATAAGCATCAACGATTTACAGCAAAACCAACCATGGCAAAGTTTGCATTTAATTATTGTAATAAATTCTTATCAATTCTTCGCATCATTTAACGCGACTGTACTGTCGATGCAGCTGTCGCCTCAGCGAATGGTAGTTAACGCTCGCTTTCCTCAACTCAACTTTTACGTCCTGGACACTGTTTTACGCATTGTGTGAATATGTTTTCCATGTGAAAATTGTTAATCCGGCAACTTTCTATAGCCGATAGTCGAACTCCGGCTTGTCAACATTGTCACCTGCTGCCTTCTGCCGCTTCATTTTGCATGTAATGCAAATCACGCAATACCTCGCATGCTATTTGTTCTTCCGTCCAGAAAAATGATCTCCTGAACAGAGCTGAAAAGGGTACAAGAGTATGAGAGCAAGAATACAGCAGGCTCAGCATAACGTGGCGACAAGAAGAAAACAAAATTAAAGCCGCCAGCGTGCGACACACGTCGCGACGCGTCGTTTTTGTGTTCATGCTCAGCAGACTGTTATCAATTTAAAAAAAAAACCTAAAAGGAAGAATTAAGGAGGGCAGAGTAGAGTAGAGTAGAGAGCCAACAAAGGGAACAATTAATTTTTGCAATTGAAAGCGAAAATTACGAAAATATGGAAAGTGAGTATAATCATTTAATTCATAGTTAAATAATTCATTTATGTACGAATTGATGAATGAAACGTTATGTATGAATGGATGAAACGTTTTATATGAATGAATGAAATAAAATTAAGGAAACGTTATATATGAATGAATGAAGTGAAATGAATGAAACGTTATATATGAATGAACGAAATGAAATGAATGAAACGTTATATATGAATGAATGAAATGAAATGATGGAAACGTTATATACATATGAATGAATGAAACATTATATATGAATGAATGAAGTGAAATGAATGAAACGTTATATATGAATGAACGAAATGAAATGAATGGAACGTTATATATGAATGAATGAAATGAAATGAAGGAAACGTTATATATGAATGAGTGAAATAAAATTAAGGAAACGTTATATATGAATAAATGAAATGAAATGAAGGAAACGTTATATATGAATGAATAAAATAAAATTAAGGAAATGTTATATAAGAATGAATGAAATGAAATGAATAAAACGTTATATATGAATGAATGAAATAAAATTAAGGAAATGTTATAAAAGAATGAATGAAATGAAATTAATGAAACGTTATATATGAAAGGGAAAACGTTATAAAGGAAAACTAAAGTATAAAAGAAAGTATAAAAGAAAGAAAACTTTAAAACTGAAATGTAAAAGAAGCCAAATACGCAAATAACTAATGCGAAATTCGGGTTTACGGGCGTGAAAAGTAAAATGAATGAATGAATTTTATTGAATGAATAAAGCTGGGATAAATGAATACGCTTTTTCTCACAGCTCACGTTAGTGAGATGTTGACATTAGTGAGAGATGTTCACGTAATCGCGTGTGCACTGTGTGTAAAAAGCTTTCAAACCTAATGTTCATTATCATCGAATTTCTTTCGATGGTTTGCCATTTTTTTTAATTTATTTTTTTTTCGATTTTGCAACGCTGCTACACTTCTTTTTTGGAATTGTATTAAATAAAACCAAATTTACATTTTACAAATGTATGTACTATGAATTTGTATGTATGTATGTATATGACTATTTGTATGTATGTATGTATGTATGTATGTATGTATGTATGTATGTATGTATGCATGTATGTATGTATGTATGTATGTATGTATGTATGTATGTATGTATGTATGTATGTATGTATATGACTAATGTGTATAAATTTTATAATGTGTATATGTGTGTGTGTGTTTGTTTGTGAAATATTATACATATATAATTACATTTTAATAACTGAGTATCTGCTTCTATCGTAATGGTCATCACTTTACTCTACGGCTCATCAATAATCGATTGTGAACACTTTGTATTCACTCAATTAAATGGAACCCATTACAGTGACAACAACAACAACAACAACAACAACAACAACAATGCAAAGATAACAAAAGAAACGAGACAACAACAACAACAACAACGAACGAATGAGGACAACGTTAATCATAATGACAACAAAAGGCATATAAACACGCAACAACAAACAGTGAACAGTTCGTTTTGTTCCATCATTCTCCAAGTATTCGTTCGTACTATAGTTTTTTTTTTGCATGGCATGCTTTATGAATTCCAATATACGATATAAAATCGATTGCCATCATATAAATTATTGTGATGTGTCGCCATTGCTGGTGTTGTTGAGTGTAATAGAGAGAGAGAGCTAGAGAGAGTGCGTGGCCTACAACACAATGGCGCAGACAATATTTGTGCATCTCTCACACACTCGTACTGGCAAATTAATGAAAATGCGTTGATTTTATTTACTCTTGGTAAATATTTGCCACTCGCAGATTGTTAATTTTGCAAAGTTATTTAGTTTTAACCCTGAGGCCAGTGTCCAGATTGCAATTTTATTGGTTTAGAATGATTTGTTTGATCGCATCCAACTTGCGTGCATGCATGTGGGTGTGGCTGCCGTCCTGGCTATGGCTGTGTTAGTGAGAGACTGTGAGTTATCGTTCATTCTAAAATTTTATCATCCACAATTTGATTGTGAGCTAGAGAATGTCAAAGGATAACATGGATCGGCGTTTATTTAGAGCATTTCTTGTTGTTGTTGTTGTATATAACGAGTATTTTAGAAAACTAATTTGAAAACTTTGTAGAAGTGCAAATTCTAAAAATATCAGTAAATTAAATCTTTATGCATTGTAGAGGACTATGATTCAAAGAGTGCTAATGAAATTGAAATATTGTATGAGTTTATGAAAATTAAAATAATTTTCAGCAGTTTGTTGTGATTTCAAACAATATTAGATTTTATACAATTTCCGAATTGTAAATTATGAAAATTTTTGTACATTTTATTTGGCAACAAATGTTTCGTATAACGAAAAGCATTACTTGCAAGCGCAAGCCAACAAAATGGGGCCAATATTTTAAAAGCAAAAAACAAACTACATTGTTTTGAAAGGTTTTTGAAGAACTAAAACCAAATCTGATCTCAAAATTTCCTCTTCTCCTTAGGTTTTGAAGTTATGCGTGCTTTTAGTGTGCAAAAAAACGATCTCTCAGGAGAGATATTCATTTTCTCAAGAGCTGGGTTGTCATGTCGAATATTTTGTCGAGTTTTCGACATTTTCGACATGTCGAATACCTACGGTAGACTACCAAATCAAATTGGAGTAGATTACACAAAATTGTCGAAAACTCTGAAAAATTTACCTTCATAAATTACAATTAGGAACAAACGTTTATAATTTTCACTTTGGCTCGCGCATTTTGAATGAGTCTATATCTATATGAGTCTATATAAACTATATTTGAATGAGTCATTCTTTAAATTCTTGAATGTTTAAGAGTTTTCGACAAGGTTGAGGTTTTCGACAAGGTTGAGGTTTTCGACATGTAGAAAAGTACTTTACAGTTTTCGACGTAGACTACATATAAGGTCAAAAAATTCTTGTCGAATGCCAACCCTGCTCAGGAGAGAAAATAATGTACACGGAAATATTTCAAAACGGATGCAATATACGGAATTTTTGGAAGAATTTTGAAAGATTTCTTTTGAGGAAAGACTGCTTTAAAAATCTAACATAACCCCAAAAATGGTCTCCGTCGCACATTAATAGTAATAGCTTCAAAACTGACGTGATAAAGAACTTTTAAAGCCGATTTTGGATTTAGAACAACCTTCGAAGCGCTATAGTCGAAATGGTTTGCGATTTCAAAATGTTTTCGGTCTGTGTAATTAATCTTTATTAGTTTCGTTGTTGAAGAGGACAAATTAAGCAATTTGAATAAAATAAAAAATGATTAATGTTACACTATGTACAAACCAAAATATTTCTATAAGTTTTTTACAACGTAAAGCAAATTTCATTTTTTTTTTTTAACGAAATACGTACATAAAAATGACAAAAAACTGGTTTTTTTTTGTTGGAGTTTATCTTCCTGCGGAATGCATGCTACGGAAATATTCATTCTTCAGCATACATTTCGCCATTTAAGCTGTTCGTGATGAGCTCAACAAAAACCTCGGAAATGCATTTAATTTCTATTTACAAACATTTTTTTTCTGTCATTTCTGCTGTGGCTGCTTACTTCCTGCCCCGTTCGTTACTTTTCTACGACTGCCTGCAAAAGCATCATCCTTTTTTTTCACAAACAAAGCGCAGAAGAAGGCCGAACGGTACAGTAATACACGGCCTAATGCGTTTTTTGAATGTAAGCCGTCCGTTTGCGAGGAACGCGTCAGTAGAATTGTGTGTGCGTATATTTATGATGGCTTAAATGTATGAATTTACCATGTATATGAGTGTGGGTGAGCTTGTGTGTGGTTGTGCTTGTGTACGTCAGTTCGTGCAGCACCCAAGCATTTTAAACCTTGCAGCCAGGATGTGTTGCGTAGTGGTGGCGGCGACGGCGGCATGGGATAAATGCTGCGTTGCCGTTGGTGGTTTGGGTGTCATTATCTGCAAAGATATGGCTGTGGGTTGCGGGTTGCGGGTTGCCGGTTGAGAGATGAGGTTTGTACAAAGAAACTAGAAACATGTTAACATTATAATTTTGCTCTTTTAACAGCGAAGGAAGTTGCTAAAAAACATCGTGGCAACGTCGACAACGTGGCAATCGCAATAAAAGAATGGTAGCAGAGCGAAACAGACGGAAACGGAAAGAAAATCTAAAGCGGAAATATTAAGATATCATGTAATTTTATTCATATCACATTTGGATTCTCTGCGGTACTTCACCCGAAGAGGATGGCATGACATGGCATGCAAGAAGAGGAAGATGCCAAAAGCTGGAAAAGCAAAAACAAAAATTCCTACATTCCATTTCCGTGTAATTTAATGAGTTTTTTTATTTAAATTTCATTACAATTTATTTGTTTAGCTGTTTGTTTGTTTCTTTTTTTTGCATTTAAGATAATATTTCTGAGCATTTTGTTTATTTATAACAAACTGTGTATTGTTTTACCTTTAAAAAAAACAAAAAAAAAACAATGAAAATATTAGTAATTATAATAAAAGATTAAGATTAAAGATTTATTATTTATTATTATTTTATTTTTTTAAGAAAAATGTGGAGGCCAACATTATCCGTGTTATTCGTGACTTACGGCCAGCAGTACTCGAAAAAGTGACTCAAAATTGGACGTCCAGAATGCACTACGTCAAGAACAACCGTGGTGGCCATGTACCCGAAATCATTTTCAAATGTTAATGCCATGTCATGATCTTTCGAGTGAATAAAAAAATTTTATTAAAATTAAATTTTTTCTGTTATTTTTGACCATTTGAAGTTCTATCGGGCTTAAAAAAACACACTTAATTTTGCGGGGTTTACCAAAACCATTCCATACGCAGCCAAGAATCTAAACCTATCACCAACGTAAGCCCTCGAAAAGAAGAGTATGCAAAAAAATCCATTAAAATTATTCACTAAAGTATATTTACGAATGAATAAAAAATCTCTTAATTTGAATGATTTTTGCTTTAAAAAAACAAGAATAAAAACTAATTAATTGAGTTTGCCTTTTTAATGCAAAGCAGCGGATGAAGCATTTCGGCCACAGGATTTTTTTTCGGCAAATGGCAGAATGCTAAGGTTATAAAAAGTAACATTAAAAGTTAAACATTTTTGAAAAAAATTTTTTTAAGTATAAAAATATTTCCGCTATTTTCTGATCTGATGACTGAAAAATAAAAATGAAAACCTAAAATAATTATAAAAATAAATAATTCATAAATTAGAAAGAAAATATACTAAACTTTTATATTAAAACTTTAACAGACATTGGCCATTTTGTTAACAGTTATCTTCGAAATCACATAAATTGATCGACCTGGCAGCCCGCCAGCGAAAAACGAATATACGACCATGCTGAAGATTATCGTCGAGCCAATAGAGAGACTCTTTCTGTCATCGAAAGTAAATTATACTCATAAAACTTTTCTGTGATCTTCTCAGACACACTTATTTACTTACTTTAGCAGAACGCTTCATTAAAGTATGCTAAACTAAACTAAATTAAAATCAAGGACTTCCTTACTTTCGAAACTGAAGAATTCTCTCTTTTTCTTTCTCTGTTGCTGTGAAAGTTTTACCTTCAAGGAATTTTACTGCTACCGATTTCTAGGAAGAAACTATAGAGCAACAAAAATAAAAACAACAATAAAACAGACCTACCCGTTAGTGCAATGATTAAAGGTAGGCATAGTACAAACATCACTTTATTTGAAATTTTCAAAGGGTTAGAAAATGATTGAGATCTTCTTCAGTACAAGATTTTGATTTTGAAGTTTTTTACGATGCATTTGCTTTTAAAGTTCTTATTTTCATTAGACAAGAAAGATTTTAGCATTTGGTAGGCGGGCAGCCAGTGCTGGAATTGGTGAGC
Source organism: Conops quadrifasciatus (assembly GCA_949752815.1). Taxonomy (NCBI): domain Eukaryota; kingdom Metazoa; phylum Arthropoda; class Insecta; order Diptera; family Conopidae; genus Conops; species Conops quadrifasciatus. Next base: position 17,809,938 of record OX457078.1, on the reverse strand, counting down.
TGGAAAGAGGATAAAATACGACCCAGAGCGGAGTATGTGGAAGATAAAATCGAAAGAGAGTAACAATATGTAACATGCTTGACTCTGTCGTCATTTTTTTGCGCAGTATGAAAGTAGTAAACAGCTTTCTCCTGTTATTCACCACAAAGGTTCAAGTCTAGGCTCATAAAAATTTAATCAGTTGTAAGCTTTCCTACTTGTATTACAAAATAGTAATAGCTCTGTTTGAACACAGCTCTTTTAGGTTAGGTCTCGTCGGTCGGAATGTAGATGTCTCACAGAGGTATTCTTAGAGTCATTAACTAGTCGAAAATCGTCTTTTTGTTGTTGTTTGAAATACAAAAAGACGATTTTCGAGACGATTTCAATAGTTAGTGACTCTCAGAATACCCCTGTTAATTACATTATATATTTTTGTATATTATTTCTCGAAAATAGATATGATTACGATACGATACGATTGTATTTTAAATTGTAAATCCACCTTTTTTGTAATGCAAACAAATTTTTAAAAAACCGAAAGGTAAGTTGGAATGTAAGTGGAACGTGTTGACATATTAGTGTTAAATAACTATAAAAATTAGTAAAGGATGAGGAGAAGTTTGGGCTGATTAAGCACCAATTTTTAATGGCAAAAAATTTTCCCATTGATATTGATGCCTAATTTTTATCGACCCACATTCAGGGAAAAAGGCCGAAATTGTCAATAGAAAAATTTCTACTTGGATTTCGAAATTGTAGATTTCATTACACCAACTTTTCTTGCTAAAGCTTCTTAACTCCACTATAAGGTTTGCGAAAGCGAATATTAAAAAGCTTCGTGGTAGAAAGCTCTTTTAAATACAGAATATTTGCCTTTTATCTACTTGGTAATTGTATCTGCTAAGTAAGTAGATACAGGAACCATAATGGAAAATATTAAGTAAGAACTTGTGGGAGAAAAACTTTTTTGACCAGACGTAGCAGAGTAAAGTATTGGCTTGAGAAAGAAAATTAAAGGAACTGTACATATGTATATACCAACGAGAAGATAGCAAGAAAAGTGAATTCTGAAATTTTTAAGGTTGAATTTCTTTTAAATTTTAATAAAAATTCCAAGAAATTTAAGAAGCTTTATGCGAAAACATATTTATCTCGTACAAACTTTGTTTTATAACTGAAATTTTCGCTAATTTTTCTTAAAAAATTTAAAGTCATATTGATTAAAATTAAATCGAATGAGGCACCAATCGCACCAATTTCTAATAGCAATAAAAAATTATTAGTTATTATTTCTCATCCAAGTTTTCACAAATTGAAAAGTAAAAGTAGTTTTGATTGAAACAACCGGAAGTTTGAAGGCTTTAATTTGAATTGCTTTTAATTATGAAATGCAATGAGTTTATTTGCATAAAAAAGTGAAACGAAAAGTATTCGAGATTATCCGAATTAGCTTATTTGAAAAGTTGATTTTGCCTTTTTGTTGTATTTTACTGCCGGTGGGTGGCATCATCATACGATCTGAAATTTCACTTTCATAAAGTTTTGTAGAAATATTTTTTTACAATACTGCAACAACAGCGACACTTTAATTAAAAAGTTTTTAATTGATTTCCGGTAAGTAGTTTTGCAATCGCGTTGAAATGGCTTGAGTCATTACAGTTTGAAAGAAACTGAAGAAAGGATCAAGTCAAGTCAAGTTGAGTTGTCCACTTGAGGTCAAAGTGTTTGAATTTTTGTTTTGAAACAGGTTTCCAGTTTCTTATCGTACCAGTTGTGGTCAAGTACAATGGCGACCAACTGGATAGAGAGTTTCTTTGGGAAACTGTCTTTGAAACGACCTCATTAAAACCATCTGTGAGTAGATTTTAATGACCAATGTCTTTTTGTTTTATGTCTTTGAAAGAAGTGACGGCTTGCGTTTGAAGAGAGGGGGGAGAAAGGTGAAATGCCCGCCCCTTCTTTTGGGGTGGTTTTTTTGTAAGAGAAAGTACTCGATTTAAAGGAAATATGTTTTGTTATCAGTTAATTACGTTGTCAGTAAACTTTATAAGGTAATGCATGCCTTTAATCGAGACAAATAAAAACGAATATTCATTCTCTTTAATATTATACAATATTTACGTGTTAAATTTCGTATATTGTGATCATTTCTTTAACAGCTGTAAAAAAACTAGTTTAAATAGGCAAAGAACAATACGAAAAATTTGACCAATCAAATTTGATCAATGAAATTGTTGCAATGTAACCTGGGTTGTCATGTCGAATACTTGTTTTCCACATTCTCGACATGTCGAATACCTACGGTAGACTACCAAACCAAATTGGAGTAGATTATACAAAATTGTCGAAACCTCTGAAAAATGTACCTTAATCAATTACAATAAGAACAAACAAACGCTACAAAGATTTTTCCATCAAAAATACATGAATTTCAATTTTATTTTGGAGTAATGTAACCTGAATTGTCATGTCGATTACTTTGTCGAGCTTTTGACATTTTCGACGAATGTCGAACACTTACGGTAGACTACCAAACCAAATTAGATTAAAGAGTAGATTACACAAAATTGTCGAAAACTCTGAAAAATGTACCTTCATCAATTACAATAAGAACAAATGAACGCTACAAAGATTTTTTGATGAAAAATACATGAATTTCAATTTTATTTTTAAGTCCAGTCGTTTCTTTGTGAAAAAATGGAAAATTTATGGCATGACAATGAATTTTATTCATTCAAAGTGCTTGTGTCTTAATTGTCACGTATTTCGATGTCATCAGACGACTTTTCCTCTATTATTATTTTATTATTATTATATTTCTACTTCTGCTTTTACATTCCCCATACATTCATAAGGCGCGAGTTAAAACGTATTAGAAGAAACAAGAGAAAGCGAGAAGATGTACATATTCGTGCATCTTATCGCTTTTTCCTGTTTCTTTTATTATTTACACTTTGGCTCGCGCATTGTGGGTATAAAAAAGCTGGAGAAAGTGCATGTCGATAGATTCTATACTTCACGCGAGTAAAAAAACGATATTTAAATGAGTCATACTTTAAGTTCTTGAATGTTTAAGAGTTTTCGACAGGGTTGAGGTTTTTGACAAGGTTGAGGTTTTTGACAAGGTTGAGGTTTTTGACATGTAGAAAAGTATTCTACAGTTTTCGACGTAGACTACATACAAGGTCCAAAAATTCTTGTCGAATGCCAACCTTGAATGTAGCTCCATAGCTCCAAATAGCACCAATTGGTGGGAGAGCAAAAATTGTTCACTTCTTTGACGATTCGATCAATCAAAAAATTGCAATGTAACATCACACTTAGCAAAAAATGTATTGAAACTTGTGGGAATTTTTTTTAAAAACAAATAATGGTTTTTGTTTTTTCTGTTGTTTTTTTGTTTCTGTTTTTCTCATGGTTTTACTCACTTTCAAAGAAACTAACAGTCCAACAAAAAAAACAATTATTTGTGCACTCTGGTGGACAAATCGCTCCGAGTCTGACTCAATGACTGCGTATTTGTGCGTGTATTTGTGTGTGTGTGTGTATTGGTGTGTTTTATCGGTGGTTTTGTGTGCGCGTGTGAAATTTTTTAACCGTAATTGTGTTGTTTTTGTACGTACATATTTCTTCTTTGATCCTTCTCTGCTTTTTTTCATCCCATTTTGTCGCTGTCTGCTGCGGCCGTGGTTTTTGTTGATTGTTGCATGCAATGCGAACATTTGGCGAACAACCTGCCAATTTGAGAGTGTGATGGTTTTTGTTGCAGTCGTGATAGCTGCTTTGATTTATTTTTGTTGTTGTTGTTGTTGTTTTTGGCGGTTTATTTGTTTTTACTGCATATTTAAATCCGTTTTCAACGTGCATAAGGTTATGACCATAAACGGGGGGCGGTTGATTATCACCGCATCGTGTGCAAAAGAGTTAATGACAGCGGCAACAACCACCACAACAATAACAACAACAACAACAACAACAACAACCACAATAACCACCACAACAACAACAACAACTGTTTTGCATATAAATTGTCATCATTAAATCGTGAAACGGTGAGAGCTGAGGCTGCCAGCAAACGCTGCCACACAGCCGCAAATTAGCTAAAAGCCTTTATTTAGTCGCTAACGATTATTTAGTTTAAATCGATACAAACAAACGCGCAAACACATACATTCGCACATGCTCATACATACATATATATGTTGGGCAAAACGTGTATGTGTGTGTTGGTGTGTGTGGGTGTGTGTACAAGAGTAAATTTGTTTAATACAAAACCTTAATTACGATAATAACTCACTCCTACAAAGACGAATTTTCGCTCAAAAATTTTCCGAATTTATTAGAATTCTAAAGCGTTCTTTCTTTCTCACTTTTTTTTCAGCTAAAGCAAACTCTTTGGGTAAACTCATAAGCGGTTAAATTCAATGCCGCTATTTTATTAATCAGTTTCTTAGTTTCTCGCATTAAATTCATCCATACTTTCATTAATTAAAAACTGAGGACAACCACTGAGGAGCCACCTATTATTTAATCCTTCACTTCAATGTTTATAAAATATTATAAAATCTGGTAACCTTAAAAGTATTACGGTTAATGCCTTAAACGATCCCTTCCAGTGAAGATAATGAAAGAAAGATTTTAATACTTTCTCAAAGGGATTGAGAAGAGGGTGAGGGTGTTGTTATTCTTGTTAAGCACAAGCAACCTGCCAACTTTATGCAAATTTTATTGACATTATTTCTAAAAATATCCTCGTTAAAATCGACCACTAAAGTATAGTATACTATAAAGGTCTGCTTACGGTCTGTTTATGCAGTGTAAATCATTTTTTATTATCCACTTTCAGTATGTCAAAATATTGCTGGGTTTTATGAACGTCTTGCCGCAAGCAGAAAATACGAATAACGTACTAAACGCATTTGTTCGTATTCGTCTTTGTAGATACTATCTTACATGACATACATATAAACATATCTTCGTATAGAATTCTTCGCTATGTTTGTTAGTATAGTATGTTGTCATTTGTTGGTTATTGTGAGGCCAACAGAGATACCATTTTTTTTATTATTATAAAGTTTATGCTTCAACAGTTGCACAAAATATTTTACTTTTAAGAATGTTGTCCATAAAATGTAAGACCTGAGAAACGACGACGACGAAGAGTTTGCTATTTTTGTAACCAGTTTAAATTGGTTGAATTTATAAATACTTGCAATATTTTCGGCATAAAACTCGTATTGGAAACATTCCAGAGTCTGTGCCTATTTGCTGACTGTTTGTCTGTTTGTCTAATGGTTGTTTTTCTTTGTCATTGCTTTTCTTTTCTTTTCTTTTTCGTTTTATAGTATTTTACTGTGACATGATTTTAAATGCCATTTTTTTGGGAATTAAAATTACATTCATTTTGATTCACATACAATTTATTAAATTCTTCAACGTCAAGAAAATTACCTGAAACAAATATCGACATCTTGAGAACGTAGGTCGACGATAAGAATATGCTATGAAAATCGTGCTATTAGCTAATTTTGTTTGCAACTGATATAAATAAAGGGTGTTTTTTAAAGCCCGTTAGAACTTCAAATGGTAAAAAATAACACAAAAAATTAATTTTAATAAAATTGTTTTATTCACTCAAAAGATCAAGACATGGCATTAACATTCCAAAATGATTTCGGGCATATAGCCACCGCGGCTGTTTTTGACGTAGTGCATTCTGGACGTCCAGTTTTGAGTCTATGAAGATTATTTGCCAGACTATACTGAACATAAATAACAACAAGAGCAGTCAGAAGGAAAGCTTGTATTGACAGTTGTCCCTATCGAAAGTTCTATCTAAGCTAAAAAAACACCCTTTACTAATGCAACTAATAAAATTCTTTATAAATACTTTTATTTGTTTGTTAATACTCTAGTACGTATGTACATACATATATGTATTGCCTTGTTGGATATCTTCTATTGATTTTCAGTTTTCACATCATGTTGCTTCTGGTCGTAAATAAATAACATTCAACGTTTACAATTTTCCTGTGGGTGAGGTTTGTTGTCATGAGATTTATTTGGTCGTTTGGTCAGGTTGCAGGTGTCGACAACAGCTGTCCAATCATTCTGACAAGCAGCAGACACTCCTTCCTCAATGAACAAAAAGGTCAACAGAGAACGAAGTTGTTTGTTTGTTTGGTTCTGACTTTGTTTTTGCTCTAACTATTTTTTTTTTTGCACTTCCGAGAGCAGAAAACCGGTTCCGGTGTGTGTAGCTGTGGTTACCAACTTAGTATAGAGGAAAGGGCCTATTTTTGCTATATTTCTGTACTGATATTTTTATTCTTTTTTAATCTAAACCTCAAAAAATATGTATTTTATTTAATTTTATTCTTTTTTTTATTAAATGTTTTCCGTTAAAACCGAAAAAAGATAACTAACCCAATAGAAACCATTAACTTGACCAATTATTAATGTTTTCCGGTTTTTAAGATAAATCAACGGCGCATTCAAGCCAAAATATCGCCAAAAACATCGATTTTTTGGCAGGCTTAAGGGCAAATTTCATTAAGGCCAACTAAGCGTCAAACGTCTTAAAAAAAGGGAAAAAGTATCAAGAACCCCCGAAAAAAAATTCGCAGCATCCAAACGTACGTCGTTATAGTCAAGATATGTCGTTATAGTCAAACTTATCTCAAAAGTCCTGTTTCATTATAGACATGTATGTACATATCTGTTCATTGCAATCTTGTGGTTCTTGTCAATTTTGTTGGCCAATTATATTACCTTTTTTGCTAAAGAATTCAACTTGATCTTGATAGCACTAAAAGTGCTATTGTTTTGTTTTTTTCCTTTAAAAAAAAATGTCACTGACCTGACATGACATATTTTTCTTGCTCTTGCCTTAAAGTAGTACGATACTAACCCCTTTCGAAATGTTTTTTTTATTCCTTCTTTATCTTATTCTGCATCTCTGCAACTCTTCGTATCGTTTCGTAGCGTATTTCTTATAGTATACCGTTCTTTTCTCTTTGCCGACTTTTGTCTCTTAGGACTTCGCAATCCGGAAATCGAATGTTATTTGAAAGGCAGCTAACTTTCAGCTGCAGCTGAAAGGCATAGCTAACATTGAGCTTGTGTGTGTGTGTGTGTGTGTGTGTATGTGTGTGTGGTTGGGAGCGTAATTATGGGCGTGGGTGTCGATGTGTGTGATTTCTTTTCTATACTCACTCGAAAAAGATAAGAAATCGGAAATCAAAAAATTGTTTGGTACATTTTGTGATTTTATGTCATTGGGTACAACCCACACGCACACACACACACACACACACACACTGTGAAAATATCACATGTGTGTTATGGTATGGTATGGTGATATTCGTTGGTAATGGAAAATGATTTTATTAAGAAAATGTTTTCGACTCTGACGTTGAAAAAGACAGGAAGCACTTAAAAAGGATAAACATTTTATTCGTTTAAGGTTTTATTGACGACAGGATATGCAAGTATATACTCTTTGATGTTAAATTCGTAAAATATGCGGGTTCTTGGTAAAGATAACAAAAGGGAAAACGAGAAAAAGCTGCATAAAAAGTGTAGGCTTAAATCTTTTAATGAATGTTAAATAATAAGGTTTGAAAAAGAATGTTAAAAATTTTTTATTGTTTTAAATAAAACACTTCTTTTCACACTAAAAGAATAAAAAACATTCTCCGAAAAGAAATAATTTTGTTCCACAGTGCGTGCAGTCACTGCCACTCTCACATACAACACTCTGAAAACTGTGCGATCAACGAGTTTCCAATTTTCTAATTTTTCTCTCCTTCCAAATATGAAATTCAAACACTATGAAGCGTTGTAGCCTAAACGTTGTAGCCTAATGCGACAGATGGCCAATATCCATTCCACTGCGAATCATGGTGCGAACCATGGTGCGAACCATGGTGCGAACCATGGTGCGAACCACCCAAAAAATATGACTGCTTGTTAGAGTAAAACAACCAATGGCAAAAACAACAATTTCTTTACACTGAACAAAAAATACCAATATGTAAATATTATTAATGGATTAATTTTCTTAAAATTAGTTTAAAAAGGTATTGAGAAATTTATAACGAAATTTAATATCTTTGGTGTACTTTGATGTACCCGTCCCCGCGTTGCTGTGGCTCATTTTGGTTAAATGGTTAGAAAGCGTATGTTGCTTCCGACCACAAATGAAATATTCCTCATACAAAGGTTGCAACCCCTTTTCACCCCTTCAGGGGTTGAATTTTGAAAAATGCCGAAATATGTATTTGATTAATTATACCAAAGAGTATTAAGACAAAGTTTCAAGCAAATCTGACCACAAAAAAAATATTCCTCATACAAACTTTGCAACCCCTTTTCACCACCTTAGGGGTCGAATTTCGAAATATTCGTTCTTAGTGGCATTTTTAGTTGTATACATCATAAAGGAAACATTTTAGCTTTCTAGGTCCAAGCATTTAGCCTGGGCGTTGATGAGTCAGTCAGGACTTTCATTTTTATATATAGAGAAGATTATTTACTTGGGTACATAACATACTGAGCGTTTTAGTTATGAAATAAACCGAATGTATGAGGGCTAAAATCTATGTTCATTTCTGTGGTCAAAGAAAGGCTATCTACCTCCCTCCCTCCCTCCCTCCCTCTATCCCTGGCTCTACATTACACGTATTTTTTCTTTAAAATTACTTTGTGCATATAATTCAGATTAGCTTTTTCTTCTTCAACACTACTGTTTTTGGACATTATTGTGCTTTAGATTTGTGCTAAATAGTGAACTGAAAATAGTGAAAGTGCTAAATAGTGCCTTATAGTGCTTTTATTTTTTATAGTATTTTATTTTTTCAAGTTTATTATATAAATACGTTTAGTAAAATTCTTTGAAGGTTTATGTAAATTTTTGCAGCATTTATAAAGATTTTCTTGTGTTCAGTGCATTTTCAGGCAGGCAATTTCACATCAAAATTAAAGTCAAATGGAGCAAAAAAAAAAGCAAGCAGAAGCCCCAACAACAAAAAAAATGCAACTAAAAATTTAGATCCTACCGAAAGCTTATGATGCATTTTTTCCTCGGTATGAAAAAAATCTCGTTTGTCCTCCAAAGGATGTTTGACGCGGCTGTGTTTGGTTCTGATTTTCGATTTCAGATTGATATATGATGCATGTTTTGAGTCAGCTCGCTATTACATGAATTTTGCTTTTGTTCAAAAAAGGTCAATCTGGCTTCTTCTCTCTTCTCCTGGCAACGAGTCAGATGTCCTTTTTTCTGACATCTGTCTACCAAGTGTCATAGTGTTTGCAAATGGTGCAGTAGGTGCGTGTGTGTGTGCGTGTGTGTGTGTGTGTGTTAGAGCTTCTTTTATATCCATGAATAAAATTTGGACATTTGTGTTTTATGTCAGGCAGTAAGACACGCTTGCACAAATAAAGCATGACACAAATGATGATTTTATGTTTGCTACAAAATTTTATGACTTCCTCTGCTCATACAGACTGCAACAGCAGTGACATTCAAAGATGAAGGAGAAGAAGAAGAAGAACAAAAGTAAAAAGATTGCTTACTAACAAGTCTCTTTTTAATAACACAGAAACGTCAAATTTGTCTAAACTTTTTAAGCGAAAACCTTCTGAAGCTGATCTATTCTAAGATTTTAAATTATTTATTATCATTATTTCAAGATATTATAGATTTTAGTCGCATTATTTCGGTGAGTAAAAGCGTATAGAGAATGGTAAACGTGGCTCCTTTCTTAATAAATCCTTTTCAACTTCGGACCATTCCTGTGGACGATTGTAACAGTAACAATGGCTTTCATTATTCTTATTTAAATTTTTCTTAAATTCTTATTTAAATAAAACATCACTTAAAACGCTTAAATTTACTTATAAATACGCAAAATAGTTTTTCTTCGTTTCTGCATTTGAGTAAGAAAAAGTTTGCTCAAACTAAGTGGCAACAAAACTAACCATAAACATTGTTCCTTACCAAAAGTTCGAGAACTTTGTTAAGCACAGTATGAATATACGTACACATTTTCCTCAGGTTCTTTGGAATGCTTTAAGAGAATGCTTTTTCAAAGACTTGGCCATCAGAGAAGTGGCCTGGCCTGGGCTAAAATCGTGCCGCCAAGTCGAATTTGCATTCGGTAGCCAAAAGACTAAGGTCTTAAAGGTGTGTGTTAGCCTTTAAAAGCCTGTAAAGGATGTATTGTGTGGGTGTGTGACAATTGCCAGGCACACAAATACAAATATACATACGTGCGTACATATATTCAGGTTTTCAAATTTTTAACCTCTAAAAAAGCTGAATGTCGACAATAATTTTCAGGCCATTGCTTAAGGCACAAAAGTACCCAAATTTGCAAAAACTTTTGCTACGAAATTTGGAAGCAATCAATTTGATTTCAAAACAAAAAGAAGGAAAATTTTTCTTTGCTTTCAAATCTCCTTTAAATTGTTCTTTTTGAAGTTTATTTGGTAAAAGATGAAAAGAAGCAATGCATCGGAAACGTCATTGCTCGGTTCATCACAGAGGAGCAGTGCCGTCTGCCTGCCGTCTGAGACTGTGTCCGCTCTTCTGGCAATAATAAATTTTGTTATTTCTATTCTCTTTACTCAACTGCTTGCCGTACATTGAAGTTTAAAGCCTTTCTCTGATATCTTGCAAACTTTATCCTTCCCAAGAAGTACGCAAGCAAATGATATGGTCTCCACGAAGGTGTGGAGACATTTTGGAATTAAAGTAATGAAAGATGACTAAAAAAAAAAAACTAGACATAACAAAAGGTGTTTGCAGCAGCGGCTCTTGTCGCTTAAAACGGCAAGCGTCAAGGTTTTCTTTTGCATTTCAAAACTAGTTCAATATCATTGTTCTCTATCCAAGTTTGGGATTAATTACAAATATTGTTACGTCGAGCATTTTTGGAGAAAAAAAAATTCAGTGCATTTTTTCAGCACATTCATGAACATTCATCATCGTACCGTCTACCACGTACCGTCAACTTTGCCAATTTGCTTGCAAAATCTATTGCAATGTTTTTCTGACTCTTCAATCTTTTCGAATGATTGAAATCGTACTTTTGTTACAAGATAAACAATGCTCTTTCTCTGCACATTCATTGTCTTTCTCTCTTTGCGACCAAGGTGCGTAGGTGCGGACACACACAAGTTATCGCTGTTACTGTCATCACAACACTATCAATTTTGTAAGCAAACACCGAAGACCAAAGTCTTCGAACGGATGCAGCAATCAACTGCAGAAGATTTCAATTGAGAGGATACGAAAAGAAGGATATAGCAGGAAGTGCACCAAAAATAACGTAGTTCTTCTCTGTTGACACTCTGTCCAGGCCGCAGCATGGCTCGCTTGGTGTAGAGAAAAGGTAGTCGTTCAAGGTAGTTCAAATTTACCATTGTCAACCGCCACAGGTGACAACAGCAACAACAATAGCAAATTATTTGTACTCTGTCAAAAAGATACCAGATCAATGTCGTCTCGTTTGTATGTACGTCCAAATGTGTGTTGGTTCCATTGTCTCTGTCTGTCTGTATAATGAGAAAACACTCTTGTCGCATCTGACGGTCTCTGCTGGTCTTACATTCTTGTGCACACTTCGTTAGCACAACGGAAGATACCGGGTCAATGAGTGCAACGGAAAAATTATTTCAGAGAGACAAATTTGTCAGGTTTCTGAAAGAAAAACGAGTTTACTTTCCAAGATCTGGGATTATTGTCTATTAATAAATTAGTAAATCTTAGCGTCCAGGAAAAACAAAAGTAAAAAGGACAGTAAGCCAACAAATTTTTGGCAAATAATAAACAAGAAGAAAGAATATTTCTATCAAAATTGAATAAGCAAAAAAGTACCAAAAATTTCTACTAAAAAATGTATACACCGAGGGAAAAAACGTAGTTAAATCAAATAATATTACTTTAAATTAAATATTTTTCACTATGATTTTCAAGTAAAAGCGAAAATATTAAAAATAAACATGAAACGACCTAAAATATGATACCAGAAAACGGATATTTAAATTAAATAATTCGTCTTAAAAATGAATTTTGTGAGTTTTTGGTTTTAATATAATAAATATTTAAATTGAATATAGAATTATTTGTTCTTCAAATCAATGTAGTATTAAAAGTAATAAACACGGTGTTTGTTTGAAATATTTCCGATAAATAGAAATGTTTTTGAAAATATTTCGAGCCACTTTCTGAACCTAATTTTGCGCTTAAAATTAATATGTTTTATCTTAGATTTAAATACATACTTTTGAATATGGCAATTATTATAATGAAATACAAGATATGCATTTGTTTTGCTTCTCATTTTTCTCTGTGTAATTATTGTTTTATACAATAGTTTAGTGATTTTTGTTTTAGAAGAACTTACCGGCATTTGAGGTTTGGTTTGGTAACGATGATTTGTAGAGCATTAAAGTAAATATACGATATAAATTCACACTTTAAATTATCAATTGAGTTAGTACGATTATTACGATTATTACGATTAGTAATTTAGTTTTAGAGTTTTACGATTGGTAATAGTAAAAATCAATTAGTACGATTATCATCACACAACACTATAACACTATAACACTAAAAACTACGCGCACATGCATTTACTTCGGAAATAGTTGAGAAACTGAAAAGATAAGAGAATACTAGTGTTGAGAACTATCGAATAAAAAATATTAGATATCAAGTTATTTGATAGTTAAAATGAATTCTCCAAATGGGAAAAAATTTTCAACTGAAGAAATATTCTATAATTACTAAATATAATCTGTTGAAAATATTCATAATTATTACAAAAGTTACATACATAATCAACTAAAAAAATATGTCATATCTGTTTCATTTACTTATAAGACTTTTGAGGTAGAAATATTTAAAAAAAAAAAAATTCGAAGAAAATATTTTTTTGCTCGACGGCGAATTGAGACGACGACGATGACTGATTTCGTGTTAATCCAGTTTTAACCAGAATTCTACAAGAAAGGAATAATTGTTATACCCATTAAAATGGCAGAAGGTAGTGGAGAAGAATGGGCAATATTTCGAGTAATAAAATGTTTGTTACATACACAAAAAATGTTGTATCTTTTTACTAAAAAAAAAAAAAAACGCCAAATACTTTTTCCCCAACCCAATATATACATACAAGTGTAAGGTCTCACCGCATGTAAAACTCTGCTGTTTGCGAATAGCATATTATCTCATTTTATCAATAATCTGCATCTGAATTATAAGCATAAGTTAATTTTGAAAAGCAACATAAAAGTACGAGTATTTTTTATGAAAATTTTAATAAATACATTAATAAACGGTCTGTAGAGAAAGACCGTTTTTTTGTTGTCTGGCTAAAAAGATTTCTGGGCACGCTTGAGTCCATTCATTAGTAATTTGTCTGTCTTGCCAACAACGACTGACAGTAGCTGCAATTTAAACATTTGGTCAAGTAAGCATTTTTAATTGCACTTTTTAGATTACTTCCTTCCTTTCTTCCTTCCTTCCTTCCTTCCTTCCTTCCGCCCTTGCTCCCTCTTTTTGTGTCTAGTTTTATTTTGCTGCTGTTGACTCACGTCCTTTCATAAGCTCAGGCGGCTGCTTTGCTAAGACTTTAAGATTTAACTGCACAGAAGACAGCCACGATGACAAATCCGTCTGAATAATCCGCGCTTGGCTTCTAACAAAGAGAGAAAGAGAGCAACGGCCAAACTGTGAATGAAGTAGCATTCTGCGGGCTCTCCGCGGACTGACTGAAGTCCTTAGAAGAGAAAGAAGCAGGGAGAAAGAGTACAAAAAAAAAAACACACACACAAAAGTGCTTTAAGCTGCTTAAGTAGCCGACTAATTGTTTTGTTCAGCTGCTACTTTTTTTCTCATTAGGCACGGTTTTGCGGTTTTCATTTGGTTCTACCTGCCAGCCAGCATTGGCCTTGCTTGTCCCTGTCGCACCGCTGACAGGGTATAATGAAAAAGAAGAAAAAGAAAAAGAAAAAGAAGAAGAAAAAAAACTGAATATAAAATCTATGTCAAGCTCTATGCAGAGCGCTGTGCCTGCAGGACGCAGCGTGTTGTTGTAGAATATTTGTTCAAGGTTTCGCCAAACGAAGAGTACTTCGAGCGATTTGAGCGATTATGATGATGTGACATCACAAAATAACAACGATAACGATAACGATAACTTCGAGCAATAAACTGAACGATGTATGCAAGGATGTATGCAGTACATATGTATGTATGTCCTGTTTGTTACGCTGTTTGTATGCCAAGCGCGTTCCGCATTTTCTTCTACGCTACTTGTACTCTTTCGTCGCTTCATTGGTTCAGCTCAGTTCAGCTTAAGGACCTTTCAGAGACCGTCAAGCGATTAAAATTCAACGACAGAAAATATTCAGGCGGCACTCGTGTTGCTTTTTCTACTTCTTCTTTTACTACTACATGTTTTTCCTTTGTCTAGTTGAGTCTTCTCCTACTTCTTCTTGCTGTTTGAACTCTTCGAAATATCATATGCCTTTGTCTCTTTCAATAACTTCGAGAATCAATGCAAGCGCGTGGCATAAATTTGCAAATCCGACGCGATATCCTTCGACGTTCGACAAGTTATGCGAATCGACTGACAAGCAATAATACGACAAATTGTTAGAGACTTTTATGGCTTTGTTGGTTGCACGCTGAAGAATTCAAAGCTCGTGCACGAGAAGCAACAGAAGAAACAAAAGCATCCAAAAAATCACCAGAAGTGTTCATCTGTAGGTGTGAGCTGTTGTGGTGGGCGTGTGGGGGCGTGTTGGTATTTGGCAGTGGGACGACTACAGGCTGCTTGCTTCGTCTTAAAGAGACTCTGCGCGGCAGTTCGTTATAATCTGGTTTTTTTATAACAAGAAGCTTCTGCAGATTGTTGTACGTCGATGATGATGACGATGATGATGATGACGATGATGATGATGATGATGATGACGATGATGATGATGATGATGATGATGATGATGACGATGACGACGGTATAAACTCGTCAGTCACTCAGAAACTTTTACATCGCAGCAATCTCATCAGTTACAATCAGTAGAGTTATAACCTCGACACCAAATACGTTTTGAGCCTCTCAAAGGATGCCTTCCAAACCGACTGTATTGAGTGTAGTATTCATGGTGTCAGCCAGTACACAACACGTAGCGCCGGAAGACGGACGCTTTACTTTTGCTGTTGAATTATTAATGTCGACGAGTAAAATGCATGTATATTGACACTCTATTGGAATAATCATCTTTAAGTTTTGGCATAAGAACTTGACACTATTGGCTAGAAGGCGGAGGAGGAGAACCCTGAAAGGTGGGGGGAAGGGGGGAAGGTGGTAGAATACCCTTGGGTACAAGTATTCCACCACCATTTGGAGGAACCAGTTAAATTCTTTGAGTGTAATGGGACCAGGGTTGACAATTGACAAGAATTTTTGGACCTTGTATGTAGTCCACGTCGAAAACTGTAGAGTACTTTTCTACATGTCGAAAACCTCAAAACAAACTTCCGCTTGTCGAAAACTTAAACCTTGTCGAAAACCTCAACCTTGTCGAAAACTCTTAAACATTCAAGAACTTAAAGAATGACTCATTCAAATATCGTTTTTTTTACTCGCGTGAAGTATAGAATCTATCGCCATACGATACGAAAATATACATACGATGTCGAAAACTCGACAAAGTAGTCGACATGTCGAAAATGTCGAAAACTCGACAAAGTAGTCGACATGACAACTCAGAATGTGACACATAAAGAACGACTAGCTATGTTTAGGAAACGAGAAAATGCTCGTTCTCGATGCGAGATGCGATAGGAAACAAGTTCTTTTTCACGAGATCTAATCAACCTTCGAACCACAAAAAAAAAGTAAAAAAATCGTCAATAGTTTATTTGCCAAAGTTTTCCATAGACCGACCACAAAGAATTAATACTAATCCTTAGATTAAATGTAACCTCTTTTGTCACAAGACTAGAGATAGAGCTAATAAAAACTTAATTATAGACATAATTTTATGAGAACAGAACATAAAATTATGTCTATAATTAAGTTTTTATTAGCTCTATCTCTAGCCGTTATTATGAGGATGCAAATTATCATAAATCTCAAATCATGTTGCAGTCACTTTTCCCAAATTTCCATTCATTCGTGATTCAATCAATCAGACTGTGCCGAACCTTCACACCTTCACACTACCGCACCGTGTTCCGGTAGACTCGGCAACGGTAACGTAATAAATCTCAATTTGTGGCGATCATAAACACGCACACGCACGCACCGTCTATCGCCAACCGCCATTTGCCGGCGAAATGCAGCCTTTGCGGCTGCAAATTGATAGACAGCTTAAGCTGCAAACAAACTGGCGGCATATTTGCCATGTCGTTAATGCCGGTGACGTTTCGAATACGAAACGAGGAGTAGAGCATAAACCCTTCGACAAATCGACACTCTCCGAAAATAAATATCCTTGCGCAAAACCGTAACTGAGCATCGTTACGGTGCAAAGATTATCCAGTGTCGAGCCTATGGGTAGAGAAGCCCTATGCCGCTTACCTCAGTAAAAACAGGAGTGCCAATAACAACAACAACAACAGCCATAACAGCAACAACAACAACAACAACAACAACAAGAACAACAACAACAACAACAACAACAACAATAACAACAACAACAACAACAACCACAACAACAGCCATAACAACAACAACAAAAAGAACAAGAACAACAACAACAACAACAACAAAAACAGCGACAGCAACAACAACAACAACGAGAAGACTAACAGCAGCGAAAGCAACAACAGCAACAACAATGCCTAAGAGTTGTTTTTGCCACTTTAGCTAACAGTTAAAGCAAACAACAACAACAACAACAACGGAACTAGCATCTAACTGGTATCCAACTTAAGTGACTGTTAGCAACGGAAACGGAAGTACCTTCCAAACGCAACATGAGGAGGCCGAAGTATGTACATACATACATAATTCTTTAGTTAATTAAATTGTACGCGACTACGGTTACGGAAATTGATGTAAGCCATTCGATGAAAGCTGCAGACGGTAAATGTCGTCTCAGTTGAAATTAAATAAACACTTTTAGCGATACTGCGACGAAGTTTTAATGCCTGTGAGAGCTAGATCATCAGATACGGATACTCAAAACGGCTTACGGTTGAGTTTCGAATACGAAATTTCATGCTTGCCGACATCGAGAAGAAACACAAGTTTTACAAAAGCGCGCTAAAGAGGCAGCGGCAACGGCAACGGCAACGGCAGCCACAACAAGAACAAAACAAGGAAACCTTTAATACACACACACAAACACGTGTAGAAAGCTGGGTCATGTATGAGCACCGAGTAAACAAGAAAAATTACAGAACCAACACAACGATGCTTGTGTCTTGTGTCCTCGCACAACCTTTGATAGTTACCATGTGATAACAAACCACATGAAATTACGATATTTTAACCAAAAATTTACTGCACACAAGCTGGTCCGTCGAGTTGAAGGCAAATGGAGTTTTGTTTAACCTTGTTTTTCGGTTGTGCTTCGGTTGGTATGAGTTGAAGAGTTGAGACCTCAACGCTCAAAGGCTATGATGTGCTTCCTTCCGACATGCCACGAATAATGCCAAAAAGGGATGCCGCAAAAAAGGCGCTTTAATTTTACTTTAGTTATGAAGGTACGAAAAATACAATATCAAAAAGTCAGCATAGTTTGGACCGTAAAATTAATTTTTTCATACTCATGAAATTTCTGAGTATAGCATTCTTCTGTAAACAAGATCCCTGAATAATTACAAAAACTGAGAGAAGAAAAGCACCCCCCCCCCCCTCCCCCCTTTTTAGCAACCGGTCTGCTCCTTTAAAACGCATTTGAATCAGTTAAATATAATTATTTATTATAATTTAATTTTTATACTCATTTGATGTTTTTGATTCTGATTACTGAGGAATCACTCTGGCACATAATCGCCCGCACATTAGAAGCAGGATATCTCAAAAACTTGACGTGAGCCACTACGTTCGGGACAGCAATCAGCAACCGGAACCATTGCAGTTGTCCTGAATCGTCTAATCCGTTCTTTACACCGTTCATTTCATTTGGCTCGTTAGCGCTGATTCTGAAATGGATGATGACGCTCGACTTCTGACTGCCTGCACTCAACGGTAATACTGAACGGTAAAGAGAGCTAAGGAGAGCTAAAGTGAGGAAGAGATAGGAGAACACTGCTCCGTTCTCAGACAGGTCTTGGTAAGTATTTTATGTAACAACGAATGTGGAGCAGCGAGCGACACAAGAAAATGTATTCCAGGGGCACTGGTGTGTGTGTGTTTGTGTATGGTGGTTGTGTGTGTGTGGTGTGCGTAAAGTGTATGTTTGCGGTTAACCGAAACTATTGCGAAAATGCTGCACTTCATAAATTGTTTCGCATTGCTCAGACTTTAGCAGCAAATTCTTTCACTTCTCCGCACCTTTCTCTCTCTTAACATCATTTCGTCTAACTAACTTTATTCCATCATCATTTCCTTTCCAACAAACAAACAAAAAAAAAAGATTAAATTTAGTTCTGATTGCGCTCAAATGGTGGCCATAATGGTGGCCCTCGTGGGTTAGTGTTGAAAGGAAAACTGCTGTAGTTGTAGTGTGTTTGAGTGTTTATGTATAAGTGTGTGTGTGTGTGTTAATGTGCCCATGTTTTCTTTCCATGAACACTTTTGCACTAAAGCAAATTAATGGATGAGAGTATTTTTCTTTAATTTCTTTCAATTTTTTTCACGCACGTAAAAAAGTGGAAAAAATGGAATTCAGAAGTTTACCGCAGAAGTTGTTTTTTTTTTACTACAAAAATTTAAATTTTGAAATATTCTGTTCAATTTTTCAACTTTAAAAGTTAGTAAAAAATGTTACTAGTTAATTTTAATTTATCAATTTTTATACCACGAATGTTGAAATTGTCAATCTAAGGATAGCATTTTTTTTAATCTAACATTTTAGAAAATATTTTCAAAACTTAAATGTCGAATTTTTTCACTAAAAATGTTGAAACTTTAAAATAATAAAATAATGGAAAAATCTAGAAGCAATCAGTTGGTTTCTTCAAGTTTTTTGCTATGATTTTCTCTGTCACATCAAAAATTCGTAAATACTATCATTTTCCACAATAATTCTGAAATATGATTTTATTATTCCGCAGAAATTTATGATGCTTTCCCCTTCTATAAATTTTCTTTCGACTTTCTCACCAAAGTTGTATAAGTTCATTTCTTGCAGAAATTGAATTAATTACAATAGTTTTTTCGATACATTTCCGATCCTTAAAATCTTTAAAAGCTTCTTGAAACAAAATTTGCTTCTAAATACTAAATAGACTACATTTTAATATTTTAAAATAAGAAATATTGTACTTATTGGTGCATTGGTACTATCGATCGATGGGCAGCGATCGATCATGGAACTTTCGAGAAAGAAGTTTCAATTTCAACACTATAAGTAAAAAATTAATATCTCAATTGTTTGGTATCCAAAACAGAACATCTACTTTCAGACTTTGTGAAATTATCATCTACAGAAAAAGCGCTACTACGAAATTTGCCACAAGTTTTCCACCGTTTTTTTAGGTACACCACAAAACACCACAAAAATCACTGAATTTATCAAAATATTTAATGTGGAAAATTAAAGTGGAAAGTGGAAAAAATAAAAGTGGAAAATTTTACAATAAACCTTTTGGTTTAGAATTTTTTGCAATACTTAAAGCCGTTAAGCATTAAGAACAAATGGTACCCAACAAGTTGTTACTTGAGTTAAGATCATAAAATTTAACACTTTCATACTTCGTAACTAAAAAAATTAAAAAAAAAATTCATTTAATTTTGCAATTTTTCACATCAATTGCAACTGTAAACCAAGAGGACTTTTTCACTAAGAGGAAAAATTTCACGTCGAAAAAATTTCCACAAAAATACCAACATTGGAGTTTGATAGTTTGAGTTTGTCCAAATCCTTCGAAAGTTAAAAAATTAAATCGATTTATATTAAATACTTTCGGCGCTTTTTTTTTTTTTGCTTTACGGCACTTGCTACTATTCGTTCTATATAGTTATTCGTGGAGCGGCGGCGGTCGCGGCGGCGTCGATAGAAGAAAAATTGTTCGATGTAATTGAAAATTTTGTGTTTGAATAGAGACTAAAATTAACGTAAATTAATGGAAGTGCCAAACGATGCCAGCGATAACTGATAGTATCTGGTGAGAAAATTAGAAGTTGGAAATACATACATACATACATATGTACATATACCGTGGCAAATAAAATTGCATCATTGACAGGTTAAGAGTTTGTTGAAAATGTAGCACAATCATCAAACACACACACCAACACAACCAACACTCTGCTGAGTTGATGAACAGTTTTTAATTAATAATTTTAAAATTCGTGGGAATGATTAATATTGAAGAGATATACATACATACATACATACTTTCTTCACTCTTTCTTCTGAGTATCCTTAGTACACCGATAAAAAGAACAAGTTCAAACTCATACGAATAAATTAAAGTTGTCTTAAACTTATCTCAGCGAATAACTGCAAAAATGAGCTTATTTTAGTCAGTTTAAATACAATAGTTTTAAATTATATTAAGCACACTTTTTTCCCCCCAAGTGGTATAAGTTCATTTCTTGCAGAAATTTAGTTAATTACAATAGTTTTTTTTCGATCTATTTACGATTCTTTAAATCTTTATAAGCTTCTTAAAACAAAATTTGCTTCTCAATAAAAAATAGACTACATTTTAATATTTTAAAATAAGAAATATTGTGGGTACTTATTGGTAGCGAAAAGCCGCTCGTAAGTGAGCTCCCTCACAAAACTAGTCACTGTATAGTTATCACTAACACCAACCTCATAAATTCACAATTTGTTACAGTGATTGCAATTTATTGAGTTGGAAACAATCTCTCTCGTATCGTCGAATGATGTCAAGCACGCAGCACATGCTTTAAATCGGTTGAATGATGATTATTGCTGAAGATTGCATTAATTATAAAATATTGCAAATTCTCGTATTTTAATAAAAAGAAAATAATTATAGAAATATACCTAAAAAGTCTTCTTCAAAGCCTCTTAAATTTATGGCTGACTAATTTGGAAGTGCAAATTAAGTGCAAATGGAGCTTTTTAAATTTTTCTCAGTCTGAACAAAGCATACTCGTATATAAAGAGATTTCAAGCACAGATTTTTTAAGTTAAAGAGATACCTAGTTTCAGTCAAATTTATTTTTTTCCTAAGTGTAGCAAATAAAACTGAAAACATGGCTATACTGTCGTTGCCATGATAGTAGCGGCGTTATCACGTTTTCAATTGCAGAGAAAGAGAGAGAGAGAGAAAAAGGAAGAGAAAGAGGGAAAGAGTGTTCGACACATCTTCGACAGTTGCCATTTTTTACATATTTCGTAGGTAAGCTAAAATGCAGAAATTCCGGAAAGAGATATTTTGTGCACTTTCCTCTCTCTCATTTGCTGACAATCTTCCAACGATGGTTATAAAAATTGCGGTAAAGAACTCGTTCGTTATGTCCAATTAATAGAGTACTATACGTATTTAATAATAATGAAGAAGTCACAACAGAGAGCTGACCTGTTTACTAAAGGATTACCTTCTTACTTCAGTCGCCGCTACCGATTCGGCTCAACTGCAGGTTCTGGTACCAACAACATTTTCTCAACGAGCAGGCACCAGCAATGGTCGAGCGGTAATTTTGACAATCAGACACTCGGACAAATTGCTGTCAGGTGCTTCCGCAAATCAATAACGATTAACCGATAACGCTTAGCCTTTCTAAGTGTGTCTGACTGTGACCGGAACTGGCTGGCGGCTGGTGGCTGCATATAATTAAATCTTTCTCTGCTTACCAAAGGCCTGTCTTCTATCTGGCCAACAATAACTAACCGGTGGCGATGTACGTATGCACCGTCTTGGCATACAAACTACATTGCAGCTGTCAAAGTCATGCCAAAACCAGAGCCATGTTTTGGAGCCTTAAATACGACCCTTTGGTAATGCTGCAGCGATGAACGAAAGACTGGATACGAATGAAAGTAGGAATGAATGAATGAATGAATGACAGCATCACATAACCTTGTTGCCGCCGCCCCCGAGGGCGAGAGTGGGCGTCGATGTTGGCGACGATTTTTGTAAAGCAATTAACGTTAGTGCGGCGGTGAGCTGCATGGTGCTGACGCCGCCAGAATATGAGACACCAGCATGCAGAAGGAATTAATCAATGTTGATGAATAGCTCGAGAACTGTTGGTGCAACGCAACAAGACATCTTCGATCTAGCCCACATATTCACAGCAGACGCATCGTGGCCAAGATAATATGATTAAGATAAAGACTTCGAAAAGGTAAGCGAGTTGAAAAGGGAATGAAACGTATGTTTGCGAATCTATGACAGAGATGGGTTATGCCTGAAAAGAGTTGCAAGACTTATGAGTTGAAGAGAAAGAATGAATCAATTGATTCATGGCTAACGGCAAGGGCTTCCTATCAAGGATGGCATGAATTTTCTGCCTTTCGATAAGACACTCAACAGATCGAAGGATTTATTGTTGTTTCTGGAAAGAGCAAGGGCAAGAGAAAAAGAAAAAGAGAGAACAGATGAAGCATGTTGTCACCACGTTGAAGGTTGAAGTAAGCCTTCGACTCGGTTGAGTTCGGTATAAGTTCTGACTGATTCAAGCTTGTGCCATGAGCATGCTTTTGGTTTTAGTTTTGTGGTCTCTCTGCTTTTAAGTGCTGCGTAAATTATAAATGATATATATATGTACACATATAGATCATTTGTATGAAGGATGTACACCACATTGTGATACAGGGTGTGTTGTGTTGTATTGTGTTTTAAAGTCGTAAAAGCTTCTCAACACCAGAATAACTAAATAACATTGAAATGGAACTATTCAATAAATAATAAACAAAGCAACGTCGCAATGCCTCAAACTAAATCGCATAAAAGATGATGCTTGCAAGGTAAAATGTGGTACAATAAATCCTTATGCAATTGGACTAAGTATGGACATTTATCAAGACATTTTATGAACTCTGTGATGAAGATATGGACTCCGCAAAATCCGATAGTAAGACACATTTCGTAAGACCAACGAATGAATTTGACACATGCATAATTAAGTTTTAATGCTCTCATTTAAATAAAGTGTAAAATATTTTTCAATTATTAAATTTTTCTGATGACAGTATTCAAGAGTAATGAAATCGCCGGGAGGGGAGGGAAGGGAAGGGGGAAAGGGCAAAATTTGTCCTCTCATAATCGCTATAGTTTTATTCTGTTGTTCGGGAATTATTTTAGGACAACAATATTGCTTCACTAAATACTCGTAGTCTACAATGAATAATTGATCGATCAGACGGAAAAATATTGTGCCTCTATTCTATAACAACACACACACACACACACACAGGTATATATGGTGCATTCATAATAATCCCTATAAGAAATTTATCAAAACCGTGTACTGCGGAACTAATAGAACTGAACCAATTGCTACAAAATCGAAAATCCTACACAAAATCTATTAATTAGATTGAATTTTTTCATTTACAATTAGTAAAGCTTTAAGTAACTTACTCTCCGTAATGCATATTACGTCTCCTTGGTCTGTTTTGAGGAATGACATTTTTCAGAACAGAGTACAGACAAATTTCTATACAGTTGTGTTATTTGAAGAAAATTTACTAAATTGGAAAAAACTTATTCAAATTTTGATGAAATATTATTCAACTGTAAACGTTTTATTCAATTCTAAAATTTATGTATACAATTATGTAACTTAAAAGAAATTTCTTTAAATTATGAATAGAATGTATTTTAGTCTAAAGAAGTTCTATAAAATCCTGAAGAATATTATTGAATAAAAATGTTCGAATAAAAAAAAAAATTTAAACGAAAATCAAAGTTTTTACTCACCGCTTGCGTCATAATATTATAACGGAACGAATAATTTTTTTTTCAATTGTAGGTGCATCCCTCTTTTTTCATCTGCCTAAAGAATTTTCGTTAAAAAAAAAAAAAATTTCGTTGAAAAAAAAAAAAAAAAAAAAAAAAATATTTAATAAAAAATTTGTCAAATTGGTTAGTTGGTTTATCAAAAATCAACGAAATTTTTTCTTCAAATTTACCTACCACATTTGGTTCAGTGTACGTTTTATTCAAAAGAAATGCGGATGTTCCGAAAATTTTTGCCAAACACACCAACAAAAAGACTGCTCCCACAACTCATTGCTGACAAATTAATGTCGCATGTACGACAACATTGTGACGCGCGTCATCTCGTTTGGCGGCGTTTGAGGCGCGCGAGTCAACTGCGTCAAGTTTTTATGCCCACTATGTGTTTATACACAAAAGTTTCTATACAAAACAAAATCAACAAAAACCACAACCACAACAACAATAACGACAATGTCAACAACAGCAGCAAATAATATGTTCCAACAAAAAGAATGAGAGAATGAAAACATAATCTTTTCGATGGTTTAAGATTGCAAAATTTTAACAGCACTACCAACAACAACAACAACACTGTGGCCAAAAAAAACAACGCGCCCTGGTTGTTTTTGTTTTTGTTTTGCTCTTTGCTGCGTGGCTGCGCAGCACTTTGTGTCACTGCGACAAAATATGCAACGTATTTTTCTCTCGTTATTTTGTAATTGAAAATAAATTCGCTGTATTGATAAAATGATTCAACGTGCTTGAGCATAAGTGTGTGTGTGTGTGTGTGTGTGTGTGTTTGTTTGTGCGGGTGTTTCTGTTTGTCGGTATCGCTTTCGCTGAATCTACGCATTTGTGTTGACTTCGGCGTTTCGTTCCATTTTGCTACGCTACGCTACGTTACATTACGTGACGTTACGTTGTTGTAAATATGATGTGGCATAAAAAGCTTTTTTTGCTGTAAGTTTGTTGTTGTTGTTGTTGTTGTTGTTGTTGCTCTACCATCAGAATGAGCGAGTGGCTTTTGTCTTTAGTGAAAAAGGAAAATCGCATACAAATTTCGGTTGAATTGTTTGTTATTTGTTTTTGTTGCTGACGTTGCCGTTGCCGTTGTCGATTTTGTCAAATGCACGAATCTGCTCTGCATAGTTAAAGCGTCAGATGAGGCCACGAGTGGAAACGGATGGATAGAGAAGGGTTGGACGGTTGCACTCAATACATTTAGTATTGATTCGTTGGGCATCGATTCCTTTCAGTTCATGACAGAGTGTCAGACAGAGTGTTGGTGGGAAGGATTTAAAAAATGCTAGTGTTTGTAGCCGGTTTTTTGCGCTGTTTAGTTTTTGTTTACATACGGTTTGATTGACTTTCAACGAGTCCTTTTTTACTTTCATTTACTCTTATGAATTGTTTTTAATTATTTTTATGCATACATTTTTTTGCATTTGCAAATGCATACATTTTGAATTTTTTCCATTTTTAAAATTTCAACACCATCAAATTCGCATACGTGACAGATTTTAAATTTAATATTTACAGATTTAGATGAATTTAAGTGATCAGAATGAGTTTGAACGAATTAAGACTTGACGTAATGAATTTGGTCACGTTCGATTCACAATTTTTTTATAATAAAAGTTCATAAAATATGCAATGTTTTGGAATGGAGGCCATTTTGAATGGCAAATTTTAAAAAATAAAAGAGCGAAGCGAAACGACAAGGTTCCCAATTCTATAAACGCGATACAACCGGAAAACTAAAACAAATTCGTCAAAATTACTTTTGGTTTTTTTTTCATAAAATGTAGCTAGTAATACAATTTAATAAGTCCTTGCAATTTACTTACTTTATAGCAAAAAAATTTTCATATCAACAATTTGATTTAGACACATTCAATTGTTTATAAACATTCAATTGCCAATAAACTGAAAATGTTGCAAATTGATTTTCTTAATAATTTCTGTGGCAATGTTGTATCAACAAACGAAACAATGTTGCAGCAATGTTCCTCACTGTTCATCTGAGAAATTTTTGTGTTGCCTCTTCTTTGACAGATATATAGAGAGCGAGAGTGGGAGAGAGAGAGCTCATAAAGCTGTTGTATTGCAGAGTTTGGCATGCGCCTCTAAGTTTGCTGCGGTTTCTGCTTACCGTCGGGCAGACAAAATGTAAACTATTTTCGTTGGTGCCGAAGGATTTAGTTGATTTTCGGAAGTGCTTCCCGCAAGACATTCGAGTTTCGAATCGTTACGCAATTCACAACGCGATTGAGCAATAACCACCAAAAACATATCATCATCATCATCAGCGGCATAAGTCGATAGTGAATTACGTAAAATATCAATGGAAATTAGTGTCAGTCTGTCACGGTCGAGAGCGAGAGCGAGTGCGAGTGCGAGTGCGACTGAGTGTGTGCGTGTATGTGCTGCATACGGCTCAAGTTAATTTAATATCTAACAAAAAAGCCGCTCGTTTGTCAACCGCCTTTAGTAGTCCTATCAGTATCAGTGCGAGCATGACAAGTTAAATGACACCCCAAACAACCAACAAATAAACAACGATAGCAATCGGAGTAAATCGCAAAATTCAAAAATAACTGCCGTCATCTAGACCGAGCGAAAAAAAATGCTGTGGCAACAACTATTGTTGTTAAGCTTTGAATTGATGCTCTTGAAATTGAGTCTAAATTAATTATTCCTTTCGCCATCGTAACACCAGCGTAGCGGCACTCTTCTCTTCCTCCTTCACTCTCGCCACCGCTGCTGACGCAACTGCTACAGCTGCCGCGCCATTCTTCTTTGCCTGCACACACCAATCAGGCCAACAGCCAACAGAGGCGCCAACGCCGTCAGTTTGTCTCGGCGTTGTGTTCACAATATTTGTTAACAAGTTATTATCCGTTGTTTGTGCTTTTGTTGTAAGGTTTTGTGTTCGGTTTTTTCCGTTGGGCTTTTTTAACGAAATGCTTTGGGAATATTTAATGCTCATACTTTGGTTCGGATTATCGACCACGGTCGAGAGGAGCCGTAGCGACGCCTTCGGTAAGTGAGAGCAAGTTTTTTTTATACATATTCACTCACTCACACTTTCCTCAGCCACCAACAACAAAAGTAACATTTAATTAGAGTGTAATTCGTTGAGTTGTTTTGAATGTTAAATTTATTTTGTTCTGGTTTTTTTTCAAAATACATAACGCTAAATAAATATTAATTGAAACTAAATTACTATAGTTTTGCATAAAAGTTACAAACGACACCAATTTTAAATGAAAAATCAGATTTTTATAATTTTCCAAAAGTTTCTGAAGGTAAAATAGCGCTCGATTTGGTTAACCATGGTTTTTTAGAAGTCTCGAAATCTCGCACAGAAAAAAAAACAACCCTTTACCGCATTCAAAAGTACCATTTTGTCGCAACAACTTAAATCAGGATCTTTTCTCTCCGAAAAAATCTGTTCTCGGATATTATCTATTTTAGATGATATTCATTTTGGGTTGAAAGGGTTGAAGATGGACAGAAGAAGATGGAAGGTCTTCTGACTTCCATCTCCAGACTTCCAGAATGAATGATGCAAACATGTTTTGCGAAAAACTCATGAGAAAAGTTTATATTCAAACGTTTCGAAAAGGATTTTTTACTACTATTGAGATATTTTTATGCGAAAGAATAATAATAATAATGAAAAATACCTGTTTTTCGCATTTTAAAGAATGTTTAATTGCCAGGAATTTGTGGTCAAATCGCCGATATCGTATCAAAGAGCTTAGATTGGTTTCTAGTTTAGAAGATATAGAAAATTTTCACTAAAAAATGTTGAACGTTGACGATTTTGACGAAAAGGTGAACAATTATAAACACACAAATGCTCCATTTCTTTTATATAAAACACGAAATCGTGCTATAATAATGTACCAAAATTGATTTTAAACACAGAGTGGTAATTTCATGAGAATAAAAGATAAATAAATAGATTAATAAGAGATAAATAATAATTAATAATAGAATAATAAATTAATAAAATTCATTTAACATAGAGAACGCTGATCTATTTTCAT
Source organism: Conops quadrifasciatus (assembly GCA_949752815.1). Taxonomy (NCBI): domain Eukaryota; kingdom Metazoa; phylum Arthropoda; class Insecta; order Diptera; family Conopidae; genus Conops; species Conops quadrifasciatus. The sequence goes on along the minus strand of OX457078.1, from coordinate 17,781,849 downwards.
ATCGTATAATAGATTAATCTTTCTTTTCCTCACACAAAAATTTCCCTCCCATACAAGAAACTTTTCAGCTCACATTACTGAAATTATGTTGCATACAAGAACTTCTTCTCTTGAAGAAGTTTCAATTGACAAAGTTATATTAATTAATTGATTTTAGTTAATTAACATAAAAATATATATGGTATACAGATATTGACGCGTCGACCGATTGGTTGATTGATTTATGAGTTCATTAACAGATTATTTACTTTCTTTCATTTCGTCTCTGCTTGTCTTTCAATTCTTTATCATAACAACTTAAACTTTTCCGATTAATGCACACTAAACTTGTTCAGAAGAATTAAATTTTTTTGAAAATGATTTTTCTATTTTCTGAAAATGATTTTTTGTTCTCAATTACTTTAAGATGAACGTTTTTATATAGTCTAAAAAAATCGTATGTACTTGGAAATTTTATTCCCATGATCCCAGAATAGAATATTATACACGTTAAAGAAAGCTCATAAAAAGTACATTATCTTTCAGGTTTTATTTTTCAGCTGAAATTGTTAAAATTATATCTCTTTTTATTTGTTCCGTTCTTGAGGGATCTTAAGAACAATAGAAAGAGCATATTACAGCGTTCGTCGCTACGAAATAGCTAAGTAGAAAAGTATCTTGATTACTGCGCATAAAAGAAAGGGATACTTCTTTTTTGTTTGGTATTCATTTGGCAATTACTGCAAAGGAATTGCTGGAAAAAGTTTCTCTGATTCTACCCGCGTGTATTTATTTTAATTCTCACTCTCTCACTAAATTTCATTTAGTGTACCTACCAAAAAAAAGGAAACTTCGCAAAAGGCTGTAGAGTGTCGCATTCCTTTAACGAATTTTATTTCTAGAATTTAGTTGCTTCTGGTTCCTTTACTTAAAAAAAAAGTTACACTGAATGCTTAACGACTTAAGTAGAGTTTTGTAAAACTTTGCGCTGCGTTGATGCAGAGGGCCATGCGTCGTTAGCACATGTTAACGACATACAAATAATTTCACGTATTATTTTTTCATTTTCTTTACTGTGACATTTTCCCTTTTTATTGTGAAAACGGAAACTTTACACTGTTTATTCTTGTGGCATTAATTCGTCAGAAAAGAGTAACTAAACTCGGCTACTAAATACAAAAAACGTAGTAAAATCAAATAATATTACTTTGAATTAAATATTTTTCACTAAGATTTTCAAATAAAATATTAAAAACAAGCATGAAACAACCTAAAATATGAAACCAGAAAACGGATATTTAAATGAAATAATTCGTCTTAAAAATGAATTTTGTGAGTTTTTGGTTTTAATATAATAAATATTTAAATTGAATATACAATTATTTGTTCTTCAAATCAATAAAAGTAATAAACACGGTGTTTGTTTTAAATATTTTCGATAAATAAAGATGTTTTTAAAAATATTTCTAGCCACTTCCTGAACCTAATATTGTATTTGCGCTTAAAATTAATACGTTTTATCTTAGATTTGAAGACGTACTTTTGAAAATGGCAATTATTATAATAAAATACAAAATATTCAATTGTTTTGCTTCTCATTTTTTCTCGGTGTACTATAATATGTATTCTAATATATTTATTGGAAGGTTTTTTGGCGATTTTTTCTCGTCTTTAGGTAGATGAAATATTGCGTGTGAAAAAAAAATATAAGCTCAGTATGTGAGAGTTTAACACCTGCTGACCTGAATATAAACTATTCAGCAGAATCCAACTAAAGTAAGTCACACGCAAGTCTTTCGACATAAATTCAATGGAATGAGGCAGACTCCAAGCCACAGAATAAATGAGTATAAGAGATAGAAGAATACTACATCATTCGCGTAAGAAACAAATCAATATTTCATGTTTCGCTATAAATCAACTCTCAAACTCCACTCCCGGAATTAAACTCCCATCAAATTAACTCTCAATAAAATTGAAATAACTCCCAAAAAAAAAAATCCTAAACATTTGGGAGTTAATTCATATGAAACTTGTTTGGGAAAATTTGGGAAAGTTTTATGTTGCGAGTTAATTCATACTGCTGAGAATAAGAGATAGAAGTATATTTTTTAAGGTAGATTAGAATGATTTTTTTTTAAACATTTCATAATAAAAGTGTTACTACTGGACTATTTACCCACTTACTATAAACAAATTATATCACTTCGAGATTTTTTTAAGGCTCATGGAATATTACACCCAAAATGTGGCTACGAGTACCTTACATTACTCCATATATAATAGATTTGTTTCTTTTGAACGGTTTTTGAAATTCTTTTTCACATTTTAAAGCCGAAATTTTCAAATCAATACTTTTTCAATACAATACAATACAATCAATACAATGTACTTTTTCAGTTTTGGAAATCCAAGAAAACCGCCATGAAAAATTTAAAACATATTTTATCGCATTTTCAAAATTTTCCTTTAAAGATTAATTTTTTTAGCTTTCTAAAATTAAATAAATCACTAGAAGCGGCATAAAAATATAATAAGTTATTGTTTTAAAGAGCAAAATATATTATAAAAATCCATTTAAAAGAAGAAAAAAGCTATGATCAGTAAAATTTTTACTAGACTAATTTAACCTTAACTCGCAATTTATAAGAATGGCCGCAGCGCGGCGTCTTAAGTAAACGAGTCTCAAATTAATTAATAACATTCCGGAGCGAACTGCAACGTCTCGAACGAAAAGGGAGTGGAGGGAATGGCATTTATTCGTTCCAAAACACATTAATTTAATCAAGAATAAATTTTAAGCATAATTTTTTCGCATCTATTCTCTTCGTTTATGTCTCCTTGCTCTCTCTCTCTTACGTTCCTTCCTCATCACAATAAACGTTTCTCGATGAAACTATAACGCAATCTTTAACCTTAAGTCTAAGCATGGCTTCTCTTCCACTTGAGAATTCCATTAAGTTACGGTTGCAATTCCCGGCTCATCCTTTTACCATCGTTGATCGGAACTTTCCTCTCGACTTCTTAATTCATTTAATTTTAAAAGTTTTGCAAATGAACAGTATTCGTGAGCATCTTCTGATTATTAAACGCGCTCCTCTTTAGCCCAGATTTTCAAATTCTCCCCACCAGCAGAGAGTCCTGTGCGGATAACTACCCGTTTTGTAGTCCTTCATGGCGCATCATCACCACAATCATTGAAGCTTCTGGGCCTGTCCGTTTTTACACAACGAACTTCCAATCCTGCCGATGGCATTCCATTGACCTCCTACCGAGGTTGAGATTTAGCCGTGGTTGTGGCGTCAACACGAGCCCAAGGCTGTTGTTTCAAAGTAATTTGCCACTAAGTGAAAGACTAAGTGAAAAATTGCCCGGCTGAGTGGCTTTAGTAAGTAGCAGTGTCGGCGAATCAGAGAAAATGACAGAGATTTGCTCTTCAAAGGATACTTAGTGCAAGTTTTGAAAAAAAAAAAAAATTGTTATAAAGAAAATAAAATCTCATTGCACAAAAGAGCAACAAAGCTACAAAAAAATTTACAACAACAAAATATTTCCCTTAAAAATTAATTTTTTGACTTTAGAGCTTTAGTTCAATTTTGAGAGAGAAAAGGAAATATTTTTCGGTGTTGCTTTCATTAAATTGATTAGATTTTCATAATCCATTGCAAAGTATTGAAAAGCCGAAAACTGCAGTCCAAAAAGTATCTGTAATTTTTGTATTTGTATATTGCTATTGAAAGGCATGCCACGGTCGCGATGTTTTACGATTCAATTCTCTTTGCTTGCTGACTACTTTCGAATACGAAATGTCGATTGAAAACAGTACAATTCAGTTCATCACATAATCAATAAATGAATGATAATAATCCAATTGAATTAGTTCAGCAGCCTTGAAAGAGAGAGAGCTAACTAAAGAGATTGAAACTTAGCTGTGGATTTTGTCAATTACGTAAATAAATTACGTAAGCTGTGGATGATTTCCTGTTTTTTTTTTTAAAGAAATTAATGGTAATGAAGTTGCTTCTTTATTGTATTTTGTATTTATATTATTTTAGTTTGCACTAAAATTTATCTTTTACTGATTTATTCAATGCCCTCAAAAACTTTAGACAAATATGTTTCCAGGAAAAATAATTCAAAAAAGTACTGACAATTTCAACGAACACCGATACCGAACAAAAGAGAAGCATCCTTAAAAGGGGCGGACACAAACAATTTTAACCTTCGTACCAAAGTGCAAAGTATTTATCTTCAAAATTCGCAACTTTTGTAGTGTCGTGAGGTTCTAAATTCACAAATTCTTCGAATTCTTCGAGTTGCAAATTTAAACTTTCGTTAAAAAATTCAACCCAATAGCTAAAAATTTAGCTATAAAATAAAATATAAAATAAAAAAAAAATATAAAATATAAAATATAGAAAAAAAAATAAAACAAAAATTAATAATAATAATAATATATAATTTTTTTATATAAAATGTTAGCTTCTTAGTTGACAAAACATTTTTCAAAACTTTTAAGCTTGAAAAATTCAACTCAGTAGTTGCAAATTTTAACTTTCGTGGCATGCTGTTGCAAAATTAATAATTCAGCTAAGTTCAGTTCAGTTTTAAAGGTGAATTTTTGTTAGAAAAAATGTGAAAAATTCAAACAAAATTTGTTCATTATTTTAGCCTTTAATGCATCGAAATTATATAGTAAATTATTGTTACCGTGACAACACTATTAGTCGTTGTTTTGATAAAGTTGCTTCATCAAAAAACCTAAATTTACATTGCAGCCTTGTGGGCAGATGCGGTATTTGCCGTAATCATCACATCCATTGTACATTGCATGAACAAATGACAACAACAATATTGTATCAATATAATGAGGTCAAGCCGATGTAAATCATTTCTAAATGTGCGCAATGGCATCCTTTGAACTCAGCAATGTCCATTAATGTCATCATCAAAGCATACTTTGGTATATATATACATATATGTTTGTGCCTGTGTGTTTGTTTAGCTGTTGACAAATTTTGCTTACGTTACATTATAAATAATGGCTGGATATTTGGAAAGAGTTGAACTGTTTTCTTTTCGGCTTTTACTGCAGTAGTCTTAAAATTCATCACTTAACAAATTTCATAAGTCATGCCGTAACAATATTTTTTCTTCTATTCTTTCTGAGCCTTCTACATACATACATACATACATATGTCTATATGAAAGCAAGTGTGTGCTTGTGTGCGTGATTGCATTAACCTGCAGCGCTTATTTTCATTGCAGTTCAACACGTTTCACTGCAGTTACTTTTTGTAACTGCTGCTGCTGCATTTTAATGCAATTTTCTTCTCCACAATTAAATTTTGGTCATTAAATGAACGAAAACTTTGGTTTCGCATGGCGTTGCGGAGGAAAATAATTTTTAAATTAATTTTTTAATTTTAAGTCTACCAAACGCGCGGTCTTTGTACTCGCACTCAACACTGTTCATCGTTTAAGAATACAGGATTGAGGCGGTTTTGCGGTGTACTTTAAACATATGTATGTACATACGTACGTACGTAGTGTACGCAGGCACATGGCACTATGCGGCATTACGCCAGCAGCAGACAACAAAAGCTATAAAAACAACAAAACCGCAAACAACAACAATTAAGCCACAAATAGCGGCAATGCACAATGAGGTCGTACAAAAAAGTTATGCCTTTCGCGCCTAAAAGAAGCCAACGAAATAATTTCATTTTTCGTTATAGTAATTAATCTTGGGTTACTTTGTAGCCTGAATGGATGATTGGTCGGTCGGTCGGTCGGTCGGTCGGTGGGTGGGTTGATTAGCTTTGTTTGTGGTTTGGTTGTGTAGGTTCATCGCTTCGTAGGTCGGTCCAATTTACCCAACTGTTTGCGGATTAATTGTTTGGTGCAGCAAACCTTTGCTTAATATAATGCCTCTCTGCTAAGTATAGCTTTATAAACGTATACCACGCGTTAGAAAACGGTTTGAGAATTGGGAAGAACTTTCAAACCATTTCAGAGAGAACCCATCCATCTCTTTGTATTGGTTTGAGGATTAGATAATGTCAGACAGAAAAAGAATAGAATAACTTTCGCTAATAACTATGAAAAAACATTATCTAATACAAAGTAATATAAATAATTATGTATATATATAAATAAAAGTAGGTAGTATAAATAATTATAATTATTAAAATCAAACTTCCTTTTTTGCATTAGTTTTGTGTTTCATTTAACACAGATTGGGTATATAATATTTTCTCTGAAAGTCTTTTAATATTCGAAAAACTTCACTCATTTTTAGCAAAAACACAAACCATCTTATCATTTATATTTAGACTGAGTGAGAAACGATGTACTTTAAGTCTTCCCCGAATCATGACATTTACTAAATTTTTCCCAAAAATCACAATTAAGTCATTGTGATAAAAATTGATAAAATATTCCGTAAATTTGTCGGAATTTACGCCTTCGCATTATAATTCCTTCTTTCTGTATATGCAGGCCTATCTGATGACTCGCCCAATTCTCCTGAAAATCTCTCTAACATCATTCTCGACACATACGATGAGATTCCACCAAACTTCGACAATAGCACAGAGCGAGAGGTGATCGCGGCAGTGGGCACCACCGCTCGTCTTCACTGCCGCGTGCGCAATTTGGGCGATCGCGCCGTCTCCTGGATACGTAAACGCGATCTGCACATTCTAACCATCGGCATCATGACGTACACCAATGATCAACGCTTCCTGGCGCGACATATCGACAACTCGGATGAATGGCTTTTGAAAATAGTCTCAGTACAGCAGAGAGATGCCGGCATTTACGAGTGCCAAGTATCGACGGAACCGAAAATAAGTCAAGCCTATAAGCTGATGGTTGTGAGTAAGTATCAGGAAACGGTTTGCAAGTTTGCAAAGATTGGGATGAAATTCATTTCAATTATAATCTTTTGCGACGGCAGCATCCAAAGCTCAGATTTTGTCGAATCGCGAGCTCTTCATACAGACCGGCAGTGATATTAACTTGACATGCATCGCGCCACAGGCGCCCGGTCCTTACACGCACATGGCGTGGTACAAGGATAGTGAGCTGATTAGCGACTCGCCGCGTGGCGGCATTCTCGTGGTGTCCGAGCAGCAAATGAAGACTAGCACCCTGCTGATATCGCGCGTGCTGCACACGGACTCCGGCAATTATACGTGCGCAGCGAGCAATTCGAGTAAGAACGGAACGGTGTCCGCAAATTCCAGCAGCTGCGATTCGACACACTAACGACCACTTTTCACTCTCTCTCTCTCTTCTTGTAGATGCCGACAGTGTTTCGGTGCACATCATCAAGAGTGAACAGCATGCGGCGATGCAGCACGAGTTGGCAGCTACAGCGCAAATACCGCAACTACTGCTAACATTGCTGACATTTTACTATGTAGGTGATGACCTCCACTTGAAACCTCCACACCCTCCCCGAACACTCACCCACACCGCAAACAATGTTTAACAAATTTTTCCCTCGATTTCAGCTCGTGGAGCGCGTTATTAAATGAAATTAAATCCTCTTCAGCAGCACAAAAATTCAATTAAAGCAAAGAACAGCGCGGTTGGCTGGCTGTTGCCAAAGCCCTGGGACGTCTCCAGAGACGAAGCGCGACGCGGTGGTTGAGCGTCGCGGTGCGGTGCGAAGCGAAGGAGCATGGATTGGGAAGGATCTGCAGCGAAGGAACAACCAGAGGTTATGTACACAGACACACACACACAGCAGCAATGGGACGTTGTTGTTGTTGTTGTTGTTGTTGTTCTTCCAGCTGAGTTGGGCTGAGTTGAGCTGAGTTGAGCTGAGTTGAGCTGAGTTGAGCTGAGTTGAGCTGAGTTGAGCTGAGTTGAGCTGAGTTGAGTTCAGTTGAGTTAAGTTGAGTTGAATTGAGTTAAATTGAGTTGAATTGAATTGAGTTGAGTTAAGTTGAGTTGAATTGAGTTAAGTTGAGTTGAATTGAGTTAAGTTGAGTTGAATTGAGTTAAGTTGAGTTGAATTGAGCTGAGTTAAGTTGAGTTGAATTGAGTTAAGTTGAGTTGAATTGAGTTGAGTTAAGTTGAGTGGAATTGAGTTAAGTTAAGTTGAGTTAAATTGAGTTGAGTTGAGTTAAGTTGAGTTGAATTGAGTTAAGTTGAGTTGAGTTAAGTTGAGTTGAATTGAGTTAAGTTGAGTTGAATTGAGTTAAGTTGAGTTGAATTGAGTTAAGTTGAGTTGAATTGAGTTAAGTTGAGTTGAATTGAGTTAAGTTGACTTGAGTTGAGTTGAGCTGAGCTTAAGTGAGCTTGCTCGCTAACTTAAGCTCGCGAAGCGAAGGAGCATGGATTGGGAAGGATCTGCAGCGAAGGAACAACCAGAGGTTATGTACACAGACACACACACACAGCAGCAATGGGACGTTGTTGTTGTTGTTGTTGTTGTTGTTCTTCCAGCTGAGTTGGGCTGAGTTGAGCTGAGTTGAGCTGAGTTGAGCTGAGTTGAGCTGAGTTGAGCTGAGTTGAGCTGAGTTGAGTTCAGTTGAGTTAAGTTGAGTTGAATTGAGTTAAATTGAGTTGAATTGAATTGAGTTGAGTTAAGTTGAGTTGAATTGAGTTAAGTTGAGTTGAATTGAGTTAAGTTGAGTTGAATTGAGCTGAGTTAAGTTGAGTTGAATTGAGTTAAGTTGAGTTGAATTGAGTTGAGTTGAGTTAAGTTGAGTGGAATTGAGTTAAGTTAAGTTGAGTTAAATTGAGTTGAGTTGAGTTAAGTTGAGTTGAATTGAGTTAAGTTGAGTTGAGTTAAGTTGAGTTGAATTGAGTTAAGTTGAGTTGAATTGAGTTAAGTTGAGTTGAGTTAAGTTGAGTTGAATTGAGTTAAGTTGAGTTGAATTGAGTTAAGTTGAGTTGAATTGAGTTAAGTTGAGTTGAATTGAGTTAAGTTGAGTTGAATTGAGCTAAGTTGACTTGAGTTGAGTTGAGCTGAGCTTAAATGAGCTGAATGGAAATAAACCGAACTGAACTTAATAAAATTGAGCTTATCTCAGTCTCAGCCGAGCTTGAGAAACGCATCGTAAGTGATTTTAAGACACACTCGATTTCGAATTGTTGCTCCTTGCTTGTAAATATTGTAGCTTAAGTTATTTATTTTTGTACTTGGAAGCCGAAAGCCGAAATCAAAACTTAGGAAGTAAGAAAGGAACCAAAAAATCCAATTGAAAATTATGTAAGAGTCGAATAAAATACTTTGAATACTTACAGTAACAAAAGAGTGTAGAAATAAAAAAAAAATTAAAAATAATTTTAAAAAAACAAACAACGAAAGGTTCTTAAGTTCTTTTGAGGTGAGAGAAAAAGAAGGTTCGGTAAGTTTTATTCGAAAGCTCAAGCGTTATACGAAAACAAATCATTACGAAAATCTCCAAGAAAAACCTAAGGTTTCCTGAAAGCGCATCTTTTGCGCTCAGAATGTTTTCATCATATCCAGTTTTCGAGATGTCCTCCCTTCTCCTCCTCCAGTTGTGAACATCTCATGGACTGAATAAATGGCAAAACACATAAATTATATGGAATGTTTTTGAATGTTATAAAAATTTATAAATGATTTTTTTTGGTTCAGTGTTGTGAAGAAATTCTTTTGAATAAAAATTCGCCGTATGTAAATAATTGTGCAGCTTGAAATAAATTAGTTTTTTTTTTAGCATCAACTACCTTCGTCTGTGTGTGTGCGCATGTTTGCATATGTACATACATATATATGTACGTGTGCCGCCTGTATTTGTGCCAAGTCCAGCTGATGCTCATGTTTTTATCGAGAAAATGTTGCAAACGAAGTCAAAAGCATGCATTGCGTTTGCATTGTCAAGCATACATACATTATTCGCATACTCCACAACCGCAGCACGAACACGTTTACGCACACACGTATGCACCGTCACTTATACATACAAGCCCACAAACAGTTGGTTTCTGTTCCAGGAACTACGTCCATTCAAAGAACGTCCATTCGCTCGCTTGCAGCTTAGAAGATGAGAAATGAAGGCTAGAGAGAGAGAGAGAGGATGAGAGAAAATGTACAACGACGCGTCGGTGCGATTAAATGGGGCACTAAACACACACACACTTCACACTAGTGCTCCTTTGAACGTTCAAGGATGGAGACCAGGGTCCAAGGATGGGCATCCATACATCCTTCGCTGTCTAAGCATGAGATTGATTTGAATTGTGAAAGTGGGGCAGCACCTGCAAATGCACTCACTGATCCTGTTTGCGGTTACCGCGAATGGTAAAATTTTTAGCCGGAATTTCTAAGCAACAGTCATATATGTCATCATTACTGGAAGTCTCGAATAAATCAATTATTGTTGGAATTACTAATTTCACAATGAATTTCGTTACGAAACTGATTTTTATTTAATGATTTCTCTTCTTATATAGTCTTGAGCTAGTCGTAATATAAATATCTAAACTATGGGAGATTAGAATTAAACCTGCTCTCTTGCAGCGTCTATAATCTTAAAAATAGAAATTACATTTTTATCTACTTTTTATGTTCTCCTCCTCCTATACAGCTTATAAATGTGGACTGTATTTATTAATATCCTATACATGAGAGATACTTATTTCTACAATCGTGTTCAGATTTGAATAATTATTATGCATTCATCAACTATCACGATTAGCAATCATCATCGATTATCCCCTTTTTTCTATACGCTTTATGCGCTCACACAAAAATGACCGCTGACGTTTGTCAAGAGGAAGAGAAATTAGCATACTCGTACATACATACATACTCGTATATCATAAATTATAGAGAGAATTATTTCTTATCATGATTTATTAAGCAAATTTTGTAAAACGAGAGCAATGAGAGGAACGGAAAGTCGAAATGCTTAAAGTAATGTGAGGACTTTTCCTTTACATACGTATACTCGTATTATGTACATATATAAAAAAAAAAAAAAAGAAGAAAAATAATTATGATAAAATAAACTGAATTCATACTGACCCATTTCCAAACACAATACGCGTATATCACCCCCAAAAAAAAGTGTAAAAGAAACAATGAGATCTAATTTTATATGTCACGACAAAATTTAAAAAGAATAAAATAAGCTCAAGTCATCGGGCTACTCTAGCGCTTCATTCATCATTACCTTCACCGTTAAGTTTGTTGGGTCTCTCTTACGTGTAGCTTTAACCCGAATACGAACATCGAGCGAATTCTCGCTCAATGTTTTTATGATGTTTTTTAAAGGACTAGAAAAATTTTTAGTTGTTGTGGTTGTTACATTCTGATGTTACTAACAGTTAGAAAGCTTCAAAACATTTCACTTCTTTTGTATTTTTATTTTAATAAAAAAAAAAAATTAAAGATAAAATAAAGAATACAAAAAAATAAAACATTAAAAAAAAAAAAAAGAAATTTTTTTTATATTTAACAATTTATTAAAATTTTAACATAATTCCTTTTCTGTAGACTGCAATTTTATTGGTTTCATAATTTTGGAACAAAAAAACTACAAAGGTCAATTAAAAAATTCAATTGAAATTTTTTCACAGTCTCGATTTTACGTATCACTTAAGGGTTAAGCATTTTTTGTACTCTACTATTGTTACTCTTCGCAATGAATGCGGAACGGATGGATAAAGAAATAAGCTGTTAATTAAAAGAAAAGAATGTGACCCACTAGTAGCAGTTACGGCATGAGGTTGAAAATAAAAGAATGTTAGAGAAATGCGGCAGCAGGTACATATTCGCTTTCTCTTAATGGGTGTCAACCCTTTGGGCATTTTTTTGGAAAGGCAAGCGAAGCGCCACGAATAATGCACACTGTAAAAGCAAGTTAATTCTTTTTCTAAACAATTTTCTAATAATAAAAAGACTTCGAAAGAATAACGAATTTAAATGCGAGTATATGAATTAAAAGAAAAGGATTCATGAAGCATAACTCATAAACTATGTCAAAAAAGGTTCTCAAAACAAACAACAATGATGTCGAAGAAATTTATTTTTCTATTATTTTGTTTGTTGAGCTTTAAAATAAATTTTTGCGGAACACATTCTCTACTTCTCCAAAAGAAAATTGAGAAGAAAAAGTTGGCAGAGTGAAGAAAAAAGAGTGGGATGTAAACAAAGGGATATGTAGACTGAGCACACACACACACACACACATACAAAGTAAATAAAAAAGGTTAAAAAATTCTTGACTACAGCAAGCAATTTAAAGAGTTTGCTACGGTTTTTCGCTGCTGATTCTATGGCTTTATAATCGGACAGACAAACAAAAATAAAAAAAATTCCTTTATTTATTTAAATACTCGTATTTCAATTCGTAATATATTCAATAAGGTATAATAGTATATAAGTTTATCTTTCTAATATTTGGGAATTTATGATTGTTTTTGTTTATTTCTTTGTTTTGCTGAAATAAAATGCTGTGAAAAAAAGCAATAAAATGCTATTTTATTTTTACGAAATATCAAATGTCAATTATTTTTTCAGTTATTTAATATCTGACTTATTGACGGTTTTAAATTATTCGATATCTCCCGGGAATTATATAGACTATGTAAAACCTAAACGCTCGCTTCCTTGAAAAAGAGCTAATGGAAAAAACACAAAGGAAAGGCTGAAACATTTTTCAAGCTTCGTATAATTTTAATAAATTTATAATTTCCAAAAGGCTTCCTTAGCCATTAATCAATGATAAAAAGGATATATGAAAAACTATTTATTTATGAAGGAATTAGAATAAAAGAATGTCAGCAAAAATATTTCCATGCCAATATTTCCATCAGACCCCCTTCAGCGTTTTGCGCTGTTCCTTTTCGCTGAATCCAGTCAATGCCTTTGTATTGCCCTTTTTTGTGCGAGGAGTATGCGTTGTGTGTAGGTGTGTGTGTGTGTCTGTTTGTGTATGTGCAGGTACAAATGAAAAATTACCAAAAATTAATATCAAACTCTTTTGGCGGTAAATGTCACTGACACTAAATCTTATTACTAATTATTATAAGATTATTACTTACTAATCTTATAAAATATCTATTTTGTTTTCTAGATTAATTTCTTTATCCTAAAATTTTTGCCGACTTGAGGAAAATTCTTTACAAGAAACTTTAGAAATTACAGCAACTGAAGGAGGCGGAGATGCGTAAAAAGAATAATTTTTAAATTGTTTTTTTTTTTGTGCAAATGGCGTAAGTGTTGCCACCTTGTTAAAACTATGCCAATTGCTATCTTTTCCTTGCATTATTACACGAGAAAAATTTATAAATATAAAGATATGACTGCTCAGAGATATAAATTTTTTTTTTACAAAAAAAAACTAAAAATTGTTTTGCCTTGTCGTGGCTGAAGGCTTTCAAGCAAAAATCCTATACACAAAAAAAAAAAAAAAATAGGCCGACGGCCCCGCCACGCAGGAAGACTTTGTATGCAAAAGTAGAGTTGAGCAAAGACAGGGTTTGGTTGACTAAGGGTTTTAACCCCTGCCGCGGCCAAAGGCCTCCACGCAAAAAGCCCTTATATGCAAAAGTACATTTGAGCAAAGACAAGATTTTGTTAACGGATGGTTATAATCCCTGCCGCGGCCGAAGGTCGCCACGCAGAAAGAGTCTGTATGCCAAAGTAGATTTGAGAAAAGACAGGGTTTTGTTGACTAAGGGTTATAATTCGTGTCGCGGCCGAAGGTCGCCACGCGGGAAAACCCTGTATGCAAAAGTAGATTTGAGTAAAGACAGGGTTTTGTTGACTAAGGGTTATAATCCCTGCCGCGGCCGAAGGTCGCCCCTCAGGGAGACCCCGTATACAAAAGTAGATTTGAGGAAAGACAGGGTTTTGTTGACTATGGGTTATAACCCCTCCGGCCGAAAGCCGCCATGCAAGAAGACACTGTATGCAAAAGTACATTTGAGCAAAGACAATATTTACAAAAGTAGATTTGAGCAAACACAGAGCTTTGTTGACTAAGGGTTATAATTCCTGCTGTGGCCGAAAGCCGCCACGAAAAAAGACCTTATATGCAGAGTAGATTTGTGCAAAGAGAGGGTTTTGTTGACTAGAGAGTTGTAATACTTGCCAAAAATTATGTTTTCTAAACGGTAGCTTTCGGCAGCTTTAATGAATTTAATATTTATATCAGTGGATTTTGTACAGATGGATTTTTAAAAGTGGGATTTTGTGGTGTTGGATTTTGTGTAGCGGATTTTCAAATGTGGGATTTCCCACCCAACCCATTGCGTCTTTACATTTCACAAAAGGTTGTTGAACAGACAACTTTTTTTTTTCTCTTTTATCCTTCCTTTTTTTTATAGTATAGTTAATATTCGAATAAAAACGATTATTGTTATACGATGTACCATGTTTTCTTCTCTCTGTATTTTGAATATTGTCGTATTCCTTTTATTATTCCTTTAAATTTTTCTTTTTGTTTCATGATGATTCCTTTGTTGTTCGCTTTATGTACTGCCGATGTTCATGGCAAGTCAATGCATCGCATCATCGACAACATCAGCACAATCGAATCAACTGTGGCAGTGACAGGATACGCGCCGAACCGTGAAGACCGGTACAGAGCTACGAACCATGAAAAGTCTGAGTTTCAACTAACATAGCAAAGGATTGGCTTAGAAGAACATGAAACGCATGAACAGGAAGAAAAGAAAAAAGTTAGGAAAAAAGCGAAAAAGTGAAAAATAAAACAAAAATAATACACAGAATAAGAAATCGTATGTATGTAGTTTTCAAAATTAAACAGCAGCTAATTAGAGTTAAAAGGAAACTGATAAAAATTTGCTGAAAATAAAATTGAAGAAGCTTGGAAAGAAATCTTAATTCTATGTTACGAAAAGGGAACGAAAAGGGAACGAAAAGAAGAAAAACACAGATGGCAAAAAGTCTAATGCTAACGTCAGATAGATCATAAGTCAACCATAGCCTTCCATTGCTACAAATCTTCCATTTGAAGAAAAGGCGCTCACTCAACTCCTGAAAGTATTTGTTTTTTTCTCCATGAAAGAATGAATGAATGAATGAAGATTTTTCACTCAATCCATTCAATTCAATTGTTTTGTCTGTTTTGTGCTTCAATGAATACGAACAGCAGAGAAAATCTCTTTTCACTCACCCTTTCGTTTCCACCCTCAACCGCCGGCGACTTACTCGCCGCCCACTCGACCCAACCTCCGCCGAATGGATTGGGCGGATGCGCCCGTGTGCCCGTCTCTGACTATTGGCGCGATAAATGCAAACGATCCGAAAGATTTACAATCAATGATTAATGGCGGAAATCGGAAGTTAGTGCTGCAGCTGCAGTTGCAGTCATTCTTCCTGTGCCGGCGCTGCCCCTCGGCGTTGCAGTGAACCAACGACCGTGAACCCTCCCACCGACCGACCGACCGGCCGACCAATGGCGCTCGCTGCATAGTCATAAGAGTCATGGACAGTAAAATTTTATTCCTTAGCCACGAAGAGTTCTTCATTGGCGAACATTGTGAAGTTTTGTAAAAAATTATTCCGAGCAGGGCTGCGGATGGTTTGTCGATGGGTTTTGGTTCTGCGCGAGGCGCAGCGGATTTCCACTCAATCGAAACGGAAGAATGGCGCTGGCACCGGAACGAAGGAAACAGTTTTAATTTCCAGTAGAGTTGTTGCTGTTATGCGTGCTTGCGGTGCAAGTGACGGCACTGACGGAGGAACCAGCAATTTCAGTGCGGACGACAAGCACTGGCAGGGTGCGGCAGAAGAGCCGAGTTGGCGGGCCCTCCGCAAGCGTATCGCTCAAATTCAAATAGAACGTACCTAATGCGGCATTTGTTAAATGTTGTGAAAAGCTGAACTTCTTCGACGCAATCAAGCGACACCGGAAACGACACCGGCAACGACACCAGCAACGCGACACCAGCACTCTTTTCAGCCGGCATCAGCACTCAATGATGCTACCCACCGATGCTGCTGATGCTGCTTCGACTAATTTATCTGCATTACATTAAAAACCATGCGTAACTAATTAAGTGAAAATATTAAAAACTAATAAATTTACGTAACGCCACTAATGAGCATTGCCTTAATTGAATTATTGAGTTGTTGAATTAGCTTAGTGGGAGCCACCAACGGCAGCAATCAGGCGGGCAAGTGGTCATTACCGTCGTTGCCTGGAATTGGATTTAACTCACAAACTTAGTTCTGAAATAATTGAGAACCGAAATACTTGGGCTGATGCTGATGCTGATGATGATAGATTGGAACTAATTTTCTGTGTCTTCTCGTGCAAGACGAGAGACTGATAAGGCCGATAAGACTAAAGAGAGTTCAGGCGAGTCGATGTGGACTCGTCCTGCAAAAGTTCAAATTAGAGTTTGCATCATTTCCTTCCTCTGCTGATTGCTTTACAGACATTTTCCAACGATTGGTTTTTGGTGGAACCACGGCCGTAAGAGGTTATACTCATAAAATTAAATTAACAAAATTCCTGGCATCCTTCTTGCATATTAATTCATTGACTTCGTTAGAAAATTCAGTGCCACACTGTAAATCCTTTAATGGTTTAAGAGTTACAACCATCAGGGTATCTTCTTGCTTTTCGCTCTAGTTTTATTGATAAATTGTTGTAATATTTTTCCTGCTTTGCATATCATGGCTGTTTATTTTGAAATTACCCACCCCTTGCACCGCACCTCACCCAATGCACCGCAGCTGGTGGTGTTGTGTGTGTGTGTGTGTGCGTGCTTGTGCCCACAAATGAATAGAATATCAAGGCTTCTTTGACTGAGGCCTAGGATTTATGCTCTAGTTTTATATTTTATAATATGATTTATTACTTTTAATTTCGCAAACAACGCAACACGAGTTACGTTGCACTGTGGTCTGTGGTCCCGGTCTTGGTCTTGGTCTTGGTCTTGGTCTTGGTACTTTGCAGTCTTTTGCAGTCCTTGTCTTTGCAAGACATTTTTGCTTTAAAACATTTATATTGTTTTATGGTTATTATTTTTATAACAAATGTTTTTGAACAACAAAAAATTAGGTCATGATTGTTGTTACACAAATCTAAAACAAATATAAATCTTTTTTTGTAAGAACCGTTCTTTAAAAGAACGTTCTTTATGTCAAAAGCCTCTCAACCAAAAAAGACAAAAAACTATTCGCTAAAAACATGACGCTTTGTTCTACTGTACATCCCAGCAGCCAGCGCCATTAGGTCCTCATTTTTTTTTACTTTACCACTGCAGATGCACGCACGACTGCACAGTGGACTGAAATCATCGGTTTTTACATTGCGATTATCTAAAAGACATTTACTTGCATGAAATGATATATTACGATGGGTACTTTTTTGCCATGGTGTACTTACATTTCATTCTTGAAAATTCTATAACTCGATTAATTGTTTAGCTGGTAGTTATAGAAAATATAGAAGTTCTACAATTAAAATCAAACTGAAAAATTCTGAAATACAAGTGAAAATTTCTGAAATTATACTGAAAAGTTCTGAAATTAAACTAAAAAATTCCGAAATTAAACTGAAAAATTCTGAAATACAAATAATATGTCTAAAATTAAACTGAACATTTCTGAAATTAAACTAAAAATTTTCGAAATTAAACTGAAAAATTCTGAAATTGAACTGAAATTCTGAATATTAAATCAAAATTTCTAAAATTGAACTGAAAAGTTCTGAAATACAAGTAAAAATTTTTTAAATAAACTGAAAAATTCTGAACTACAAATGAAATTTTCTAAAATTAGACTAAAAAATTCTGAAATTAAACTGAAAATTTCTGAAATTACGCTGACAAATTTCGAAATTAAACAAAAAATTCTGAAAATAAACTGAAAAATTATGAAATATGTATACATAAATGAAAATTTCTGAAATTGAACTGAAAAATTCTGAAATACAAATGAAAATTTCTGAAATTAAACTGAAAAATTCTGAAATTAAACTGAAAAATTCCGAAATTAAACGAAAATTCTGAAATTAAACTGAAAAATTATGAAATTAAACTGAAAAATTCCGAAATTGAACAAAAAATCCTGAAGTTAAACTGAAAAATTATGAAATATGTGTACATAAATGAAAATTTCTAAAATTGGACTGAAAAATTTTAAAGCTGAACTGAAAATTTCTGAACTGCAATTGAAAAATTTTTAGTTTGTTTAGTCGGCCATTTTGAGTTCTGGACTAAATTTATAGAGACTGTTAAAAGGGTAAGTAATTACAGGTTACTCGAGGAAGTTTTATGTGATCAGAAAATCTCGAATTGTGAAAAAGCGGTTTGAGAAATATTATTCAATTGTTGTAAAGCATTTGACATTGAGGGTGAAAATGGCAGCTTTTGTCTAAGAAAAAAATGGGTTCTTTCGAACAGCTACAGTAGTAAATTCTTTTTTCTAAATATCAAAAAAAATTGCTATGAGTCATCTTTGTCGAAACAGAGGCCGAACTGAACTAAAGCCTGGAAATAGCATAGAATTTAGTTAATAAAAATCTGTTTTCTCTTGATCAACTTTTTTGGAATTTTTTGCCATTATTAGACACGACGATCCACTGTGTGTGGAAGCGGTTGCATGCATAAAAACTTGATAGCATAAAAAAATGGTGAAGACTGTATGCGAGTGATCTGCAGAATTAGTTGCCGTCTGCGGCTACAATTGCGGGCCGAATTGACCAAGAAAGTGTGAAAGAAAATGTTGCAAAGTGATCGATGTTGGTCGAAAAATAAAACATTGCTTTTTACCATTGCCAATATTATGGTAACACCTCTATCCCTTTTTTTTCCTCCTCTATACAACTCTTTTCCATATTTTCAGTCTCGTCTGTCTCGTCTCACTTCTGTGTTTCATTGCATTCCATTTTCCTGCTCTTATTACGCCTTTTAAAGTCGTCAATATTTCCGTCCATGGCGTCCATTTATCTCCTTGAGGACACACTCGTAATACTCCTCCATTCATTCAATCATTTCATCATCCTTTCAGCAATCAATCAATCTATCCCTTTGCTTACAAATATCACAGCATATTTTGCTTTTGACTTTTAGGAGTTTCCGAGAATGCTTCATTATTACTATTGGTGCAAATCCTGGCGCATCCTACATACATCCTGCTCAGCTGGAGATGACAGCAGGCAACAACAACAACAACAACAACTTTATTGTTGTTGGTTTAATAAATAGTTGACTAACAAATAAATCAAACTTGGCGCTGAGACATCGTTGTCAGCAACAAATCACTCTCATTGCGTTGGTTGCAGTTTTAGACCTCACCAAAAACTTCCCCTCAGCCCTCACCATACACCACACACCCCACACCCGCCGCCGCATACTACTTACTCAGACGCCATGCGTTTTCTTACTCCCCCTCGATCCTCGTCAATGCTTTACCACAATCTTATAGTCTGAGAATATGCTGCACATTTCGGCGACTGTCGTTGGCAGAAAAATCCGCTAACTGTAGCGTTTCATGGTATTATAGCGGTCGCTGGAAGCTGAATGCAGCGAGACCAAACTGTTGCAAGAGCATCGCCGAGATCCGGCTATAGTCCTGCTCAGTGCTGCTGTTCCTGTTGGTGACATAAAATATCCTTTAATTTGACAAATTATCCGCGCATTTCTCGTGCTGCATAAATTTCCTTCTCGCGATTGAAGGCGATTTAGCAGATGCACGCCTCCATTTTGTGTCCTTTCCAACATTGAGTTAATGAAGACCGGTGAAGACTCCGGTTGTAGCAATCAGGAAAACATTTGTCGCGGGGGCGGGGGGCAACGGGGAGGAAGGTGGTGTTTATTAGACTACAGGCAATTAGTTTTATACAACCTCAGTCTATAAGTTACGCTGTTTTTCTGGCATTTTTGGCATTTTTGAACATTAACATTTTTCCTTTAACTTCATTAATATTTTAAAAAAAACAACAATAATTAACTTCTAGGAATTTTAATCGCTTCCGCCGCAATTAACAGTGATGGCAAATTCAAACGAAACTATTAAAATTTAAAATTAAGTTAAAGTCATGAAGTAGAATGCGTTGATGCAGAACGCTTCTGGGAATTATCTCGTAACGCCATAAAGAGCTGCTCATAAAAATCCTTTTAATCTGTGAACACTGCGAATACTGTGAACAATGCTAGCGATGAGTACCCTTCAGCGAACCCCAATTTAAGTACCCAACTTCAATGAGTACAGCTTTTATGGCATCCAAAAAGGCATCCAAAAAGGCAGTTTGAAAAGCAATTGCCCAAACAACAAAGAAAACTCGTACTGAGTTTTCTGAGTTCTGTTGCCGTCAGCCGCAGAACCGTTAACAACCGTTGGCGAGTACGCGAATTTGTTCAACACAAAAGACAAGCTTCCAACATGGTTAAATGGCAGAGAAAGAAACGACAGAGTCAACTGGCTGCCTTTACCGCGCGCGCAACTGCTCTACACTCATCATGAAACCGCCCCTCACACACACCCGCTCCTTTTACCCCTTATAGACATAGACATAGAAAACACTACAAAATGCTGCAATTGATTTCGATGCAACACGAAATCGCGTTGCATCTCATACAAAAACAATGTCCGCTTTATTTTTAACACAAAGAATTGTCAGACGCAAAGGCTTAAAATGCGTGAAGCTGCTGCTACGGCTGGTGCTGTACCGTTCTGGGTCTGGCGCCGCGTGTCGCATCTCAATGAATTCAATTGCTTTAATTAACGTTTTCCCGGCGGACAAATGTATTTTGCGTGATTTTTCCGGGAGCTTTGCTTTTGACTCTGATTTGAAGTGTCGCAGTTTAGGCGCACTGCTTCTTTTTCGTTGTTGTTGTTGTTGGCGGTGGTGGTGGTGGTGTTGTTGTTGTTGTTGTTGTTGTTGTTGTCGTCGTCGTCGTCGTTGTTGTTGCTGCTGCTGTTGTTTTTGGTGTTGTTGTTGTTGTTGTTGCCGTCGTCGTCGTTGTTGTTGTTGTTGTTGTCGTCGTCGTCGTCGTTGTTGTTGATGTTGTAGTAATAGTAGTAGTAGTAGTAGTAGTAGTAGTTGTTGTTGTTGTTGTTGTTGTTGTTGTTGTTTTTGTTGTTGTTGTTGTTGCTGTTGTACAACAGTGTTATTATTATGAATATACATACATATGTATATATGTACATATGTAGGTTTCTCGCCTAATGGTTCAATGAATGCGGCAAAAGGCCGCAACGAAATCAGCAGCGCTGCGCAGAGGGACGTGCATGCTGCAGCAAGTTATTTTTTGTCTCATTTCTTCCATTTTGTTGTACTCTACAAAATATTCAGCGCTTTAGTGAATTGCAATTCAGTGCAAACATTCTGCCAGGAAGGAACGATTAAATCAACAAAAACAACAACAACAACAACAACAATAACCATAACATGAACAAATTGGTATTTTAGCAGTCGAACGAACAGCCGCGGCAGACGCCACAAAATGCTTCTTCATGCACTACAGCTTTAGCTTTAGCTTTAATAATAAATTTGAAACTTTTGTTTACGCATGAGATGTCTCGAATGATTCGAAATTGACATAGCAACATTTTTGCGTTGATGCAGTGCTTTCATTTGATTTCGAATCAAGCCGTGACTATCGGAATCATATGTGGTAATGTCTTCAGCAGCGCTTCCAAAAGTCATGGCTTGATTTGGAAGCAATGAAAGCATTTCAGACAACCCCTTTCAAACTTTCAAGCCGTCTTGAACAAGCCTTCAAGACATCTCATGCAGCTCTCTATTTCGTATTGCCAGAGGAATGTAATGTAATGCATGCAAACGTAATGAGGGACGTACAGTCGACTACTATCGCACAACAAAAACAATGCGAACAAGAACAAAACGAGGGACAAACAACATCAACAGTTTTGTAATGAAGCGCAGTGGTTTCGGTTTAATCTTTATGGCCAACCAGATGGCGACCAGGAAAGCAGGCGAATTTCGTGGGATTGAGTGGACTTTGATGGTGATTATTAACTATAATAAATTAACATACATAAAAGTATTGAATTTAAAAGCCGAACGAAGCTCATCAATATTGGGTGCTCTTGATGGCGCTTGCTAAAATTAAATTTCGGCAGCAAATTGATTTATAAATTAATAAGAAGCTTAAGAAAGAAAAAAAGAAAGCAATTAATTTTGATAAAACTAAAATTCTTAATCGTGTTTATTATCTTGTTCTATATTTTGTTTATAATATTGTTTATCGTGTTTATTATCCTGTTTTTTATTGAAAGTAAGTAAATGATAAAACTAAATAAGTTTGAATAAATATAATTGTTTTTTTTTAAGAAAGCAAAAAATATTCGTCCATCCGAAGAAACAGATGGTCTTAAATCGAAGAACATTTCTTCAAGTTGAATAACATTCGTTCGTTAAATTGAAAATATATTGTCGTCTATTTGAATATTAATATATCGTAATTTAAGAAAATTGCGTTAAGTGTGTTTTCGTTAAGTTTCGTAATTCGTCAAATTGTAAAATGGTTTGTCGTTTGTCAATTTGAACAAAAATATACTTGAAATACAAAAAAATTTTATGAATTTAATTAATGAGTAATAAATTAAGGAATATATTTCGTCGAATTGAATAATTTTTTGCCAAATTTTGTACTCGACATGATGAATTTTGTGCAAATTACGAAATTTTGTCAATATAAGAAAATATCCTCAGATTGATAAAAGCTTCTTCATATCAACGAAGTCGAAGAGTCGTAGAAATATGTACATATCTAAGACTTAGAAAATTATAACAAATCAAAATTATACCTACTGTTTTTTCACGGAAAGAGTAAACGTCTAAGAGTGTGTATATTGTATCGTATAACAGTTACGATGTTGTCTATGCAAAGTCTTGAGAAAACATTATTAAGTTAGTACGCATTTTTGAAATTTTTGCTTCACCTTGTCCTTGTCCCCCACGCCGCACGCCCCTTCGCACCACGCACCGACAAAACATGACGTGTCAGAAGATCTATGCTGAAACTTGAACCACGACGAAAGGCGCCATTTTGGTGCGGTCACAAAATAAGCAATCCACTTAAGAATTTCTTGAAACTCTTTATTTCTATTTCGTTTATTTAGTTCCTTTTCGTTCGAATGCGATTGTGACATTTTGAAATGAAAAGTGACAGTTTGTGAACTGCGGAGGTTAAAGGGCTAATTTGGGTAAAAGTGAGAGAGTCGGGAGAGAGAGACAGATAGAGTGTGAGGGTGAGGGTGTGGGGAAGGAGGGCAGGGAAAGAAACGCTTGTTATTGCCTGCAAATTGCAATAAATTCGTCGGCGCTGAGGAGCGCTGAGGAGCGACACGAAAGAAAAAGACACGACCTCAAAAGATATGCAACGTGTCAGAAAAATGCCAACCATCAGAAATCAAGCAAACGAAATGAGAAAAAAACGTTCTTGTTTATTTCTTAAGTAAAGCGACGCGTCGTCTCGGAGCGACGGAGCTCCGACGGTGAAGGGATGCGACATGCCGCCTCAGTTGAACTCTTTGCAACTCATGATTTTCTACAAAAATATCGACAAAGTTTATGTTGATGCATTTAAACTTTTTCGCCATTCATGCAACGGCATTATGGCCACAGAAACCGTGTTTTTTATTCGTTTATGAGTGTGCCTTTGGTCGGTGGCTCGCTATTATACAAATACACATACGTACTTACGTACATTGTTGTAATAAAAATTATTATTAAAGTTTTTGCTTGCAAACAAAATCATTTGAAAATACATTACGCAGATCAAGCGACAAAAGCTGGAACAGCAACAAAAAGCTGCTAAAGGCAACGAGTAACGAGTTCTTGCAACTCACGCGATTTTCGGTAATAAAAAGTAAACTTTTGCCGCACCCAAAGGAAGAGGTGCGGTGCGGCGCAGTGCGTTGGAAACGAGTCGATAGCGGCACAATGATATTGCCCCAAATCTGGTTTAAACTGCAACA
Organism: Conops quadrifasciatus; assembly: GCA_949752815.1. Lineage (NCBI taxonomy): Eukaryota > Metazoa > Arthropoda > Insecta > Diptera > Conopidae > Conops > Conops quadrifasciatus. The sequence goes on along the minus strand of OX457078.1, from coordinate 17,757,950 downwards.
ACATTGTTTGGATTGCGAGCAAAGTTGTGTTTGTTAAACTTTTGCTAATTAGCATCGAGAGCTCTCTTTATTTCCGAGACATGCTATACTGACGGCATTGACAACGACAACGACAACGCAGCAATTGGTGCGTTTTAAAAGGAATATTGCATGCGAGAGTGAGTGCATGAGAAACCACAACATAAACTTTAATTGCGCTTTCTTTCTGCCGCAATTAAATCATAATCAACATGTTTTCAGAATAAAAAGGAGAATGAAGGCTAAAGAAGAAAAATAAAAAGGAAGCATAGTTTGATGTTATGAGTACATGCTTTGAAACGACGGAACGACTGTTGCCTTAAACGACTGCAAATGTCGTACGTAATAATTAGCACGTAATAATGTGTGCGTTAACGTAACGGCAGATTAAACAATTGAATCGCAAATGACGTTAGACCTATTCGACCGCTTCTTTGCACATCTTCCACTTTCTCTTGCTTTCGTTTTCCAATTTTCATTTCGCTTTTGCTCTCTCTGCCTTTCTTCTCTACCTTCTGAGTTCTCTCCTTGTCCAATTAAAAAATGTTGTCATCTTCTATTCAGCAGTTTCAGCAGGTCTACATTTTAGATTATTCTTATTTTATTCACTGAGCCAAAAAACAAGCTGTTTCGTGGTCGATTCAAGCATAAACACACGTGATTTGGCATCAATATGATAAATGCTTGTTTTGAATATTATAGGTTTAATATTGTTAGAATGAATTTTGTGAAACTAACAGCAGTCTCTTTTGTATGAACATTTTCCGCTAATATAGGGTGTTTTTTTAGCTTAGATGGAACTTTCGATAGGGACAACTGTCAGTATCTTGTTGTGCTCTTGTTGTTATTTATGTTCAGTATAGTCTGGCAAATCATCATGAATACACTCGCGTTTGAACAACGCAACCAAATTATACAAATTTACTTTGAAAATCAGTCGTCGATTCGAGCAACAACAGCAAGACGTTGTTTTATCGCAAAATTGTGCTTAGCGATGAGGCTCATTTTTGGCTTAACGGGTTTGTTAATAAGCAAAATTGCCACAACAATTTGTGATGAAAAATTAAAATTTTGTATTCGTTTTAAATTCGAAAAAACTCTTCGGAATTTAAAAAATAAACATTTTTTTTATTAAAAAAAGATCGGCCTCAATTCTTTCGATGCATTAATTTTCTCTTTGTTAAAACTATTTAAATATTTAAAAAGTCTAAAAATGGAACGAACAGAAGTAAGTGAACCTCGAAGTGGAACAAGTTCAACAAAAACAAAAAAACCGAATCTTCTCCCCGGAAACCGTAATATCTACATAAATGCTATTTGTATGCAAGAACGCACTTCAGCAAACCGTCACCCAGTATCACTCACGTAAACGTAAGCACACACACACACACACACACACACACACACTCACTGAAATATTCATGCAGCCCTCGCTGCGACAATGTGTTCTATCCAGTTTCCGTTTCCGTTGGCAATCGTGTCGCGTCGTGTCGACAATGCCGGAGAGTCTGTAGACAGAGACTCGGCGTTCATTACGAACCGTGCGGCTTGACCGCGAACACGAACGCAAATGAAAGCAGGCTGCTGCAATCACTGAACAGTGAGTAGATGTTTATACTGGGTGTGGGTGTGTGTGTGTGTGTGTGTGTGTGTGTGCATGTTCCAATGTATTTGTTCATGCCAAATAGAGATTAACAGAGCGTTGAAGAAGGTTGTCGGTCAATGGAGAAAGTAGTTCGAAAGGAAAAAAGAAGAACAAATTTGCAAATTTTTTTGCAATTAATACGTAATAGATTTCTCTCCATGCATTACATATTTTATATTTTATTATTAATATTTATTTATTTATTCTTAATTTTTTTTATTTATTTATTTATTTTTTTATTTATTTATTTATTATTAATTCGGTGAAAATATTTGCATTTCTTTTACTAAATACTTTAAGCCGCATTTTCGATGAAAACAATATGGTTTTTTGTTGCCTCGAAATGCTCTCTAGGGTTGTTTAAGGGTGCTCGGTAGGTGGCTTTACCACCAACGGAAATGCAAGTGAAAAGTGTTTCCGGTCTCGGTTTCACACACTTTTTTTGTGCTCTTTACTTCTGCTTGCCGCTCAATTTTAAGCCCAACGAAGCTGCCGTTTTGGCAGCTCTTTCTAAAAAGCACGAAGAAAGAGCAAAGAAGAGCATCGATTTTGGAAGAGCGGCAAAAAATAAAAAAAAATAAATTTAAGAATAAATAATAGAGCAGCAATCAAAGTTAAGGCGTCAAATTAATTTATTGGCATTTCAAAATGTAACAGAAAAAAAAACAACAAGCAAATCGTAATTGAAATTAAAATCTAATTAAATACAATTGAATTGTTCAATTTGGATTGATTTTTCAAAGAAAGTGTTATTAAAGTGTTTTATCTTAATTTTCATTTAGAAATTGTAAAGGGTTATCCATTTTCTCTTTCGGAAAGTGAGGTAAAAAAAAAGCATACTCAGTATTCAGATATCGATTGAATTTTTATTTTAATATGATGCTTGGACTTTGCCATTATGTGTGAAAAAACAATATTGTTCAAATGTCTTCCGCGGCACCTTTTGCAGGCCTCAATCCCTTTAAGGTAATTTTCGATGACTTTTTGACTCAAGTCGGCCATTTTTTGAATGCCAAAAAAATGAAGTATGAACGAACGCATGTGTATCGATGATGCTGTTGGCAGATGCTACCACCGCTCTTTCGACTGCCATCTACTTCTATCGACACTTTTGTTGGCAGTAAATTACTCCGAAGGTAGAACCTCCGCTACTGTCTGTCTCTTTGTCTGTCGGTGTAAAGAGTGCAACCGAAAAAGTTCTGAAAAAAGTTAAGGTAACCTTGTCGTGAATTGTTGTTAGCAATTTCACATCTGTTGCTGCTGCTGCAGCATGCTGCATGGCTTAGCTTGTTTCAACTCGTATCACGCTTCGCATGCACTAAATCGACGTTTTAACTTTCTAAATTCAATTAAACAGATTTACTCTCTGCATTTCTGCTAAAGTTTTTATGTGTAAGAAGTGTAACAAGATTTGAGTTAAAACAAGCTATAAAATGTTTAGAGATTTGCATTTTGAAGACACCTCACATCGTGAGAGAGGTCATTTCTTTAACGACACGTCAAAATGTCAGCTGAGGAAAGAGCAGAATACAAGACTGATCTACTGCGAAATCGACAACCAACCAAACTTTATCCATCTTAAAAAAATTTTTTTGTAGTTTACTTTAACGGGCACATAAAATCGCTAATAGGCTCTTAAAACTAGCACAAAAATGTCAGTAAAAAATGACAGTAAATGTCAATGAAATTCTTCAGACTGAGGAATTCCAAGGAACGACGCTCACTTCCCCGCCACGTCTTCAGTAGCACAAAACCCAACAACAACAAGTCGATACGTGAAGTCTTAATGTCTTAATGAAGATCGTTAATTTTGAAAGTGAGGCAAGTCCAGTTCAATTCTTATGGAAAAGGAAATTTTGTTTTATGAAAATTGTATAGATTTTGAAAGGATTCTTCTCTAAATTAAATGAAAATAACAAGATCATACCAGAAACCATTTTTTCAATATAAACAGAAATTTTTTATTTTTTATTTCCACTTTTGTTTTCGTTCACTTTGGTGCGATTTTTTTTTTTTAACTGATAATTGATTTTGTGGCAACCACATTTTTGTTGCGTACATTTTTGTCAACAAAATAAATTACAATCAAGTCAAACACAGAGCTCTTACTGTTTTAAACAAAACAAATTCAAGGATATAACACTTCAAGACACAAACAATAACAAAATGACAATAACAATAACAAAAAAAGATGATGTTTTCATAGCGAGTAAAAACGATTTTCTAAGCATGAATGTAAAGCGAAAGGTAAAAGTCTTGCAGCAATACTAAACACACGAACACACGCACATTATCGTCAATAATTACAAACGCACATACACATAGAAATACGTTCTCCACAACACATTTGTGTGTGCACTCAAGTGTTCTAAGCGCTCGAGTAAAGTCATTTTCTCTTATAAAAAAACTTATAAAAAATAAACGCATATAATTTCCTGTTGGATAAAAAAATAGCTATTGATTTAGACGCTGTCTAAATCGCGTCTAATATTAATATTAATAATATTAATAATTAAAAAATAATATTAATAATTTAGATAAATATTGTTTTCATACGAAACCAGTTGCTTCTTTTTTCTTCTTCTTCTTCTTCTTCTTTTACTTACTTATGAACAAGAAATAAATGGAAACCTTGTTAATTTTTATACAAAATTGATAGAAATAGAAAGAAATCCTAAAAGACATCTCGATTAATTTCTTGTCTGTTTTTTCTTTTTTTATACAATTAATTTTTAATACATATTATCCTATGATTTCTTCTTCTTCTTCTTCTACGTACTTACTTACTCACTTCTTAAATATAAATAAATGGCAACATTTTTATTTTTATACAAAATTATTAAGTCTGCAAAGATTTCTTGATTCATTGCTTGTTTGTTGTTTTTTTTTTCTTTTTTAATAAAATTCATTTTTAATACATATTAACATATGATTTCTTCTTCTTCTTTTTCTTACTTACTTACTCATTTATTAAATATAAATAAATGGCAACATTTTTTTTTTTATACAAAATGTTTATACAAAAAAAAATAAGTCTGTAAAGACTTCTTGATACATTGCTTGTTTGTTTCTTCTTTTCTTATAGAATTAATTTTAATACATATTATCATTTGATTAAGATTTTCTGAGGATATAAATTACAAAAATCTCACGCCTACACATACTTTCTTTATATGTATGTATGTATTTTCAACTTATGAATGATATATAATCTCAGTATTCAGTATTTTCGTAGCTCATTGTTCCATCATCGACTGTCGAATGCATCGAAAAAATCTCGTACGGTCGAGGATAAAAATAAAAATTATTTTATAAAGATATGATCGTCGTTGACTTTAAAAATCGAAGGGAAAATAAACAACCACCCTCTGACAACCCATTGACAACTTTATCGGCCTACTTCATCGGACTACTTCATAAATGTTCCGCAACTATTTTCATTATTGTTTTTATTATTTTTATTTCACATCAAAGCAGTTCTGTAAAACTCTTCAATAACAAGAAAATCCTCGATTATCTCTAAAGCAAAAAGGAACAAAAACAGTAAAATAATAAATACGTGTAAAAGGAAAGAGAAAGAGAAGTGACAATACTCTGAAATATTCTGCAGCTTAAACGCGCTAGTCCTTTTTCTAACTTTTATCGTTTCTGTTGGTTTGCCAAACAGTTTGTCTACGTCTCTACCTACGTATGTATGTATCTGTTTAGATTTGTTTGTGTATGTGTGTGTATGCGTGTATATAAAGCATTATCACAATGGCTTAACAGTGAGCTGTCTCTGGAGAGAAGAACAAAAGCCCTTCGGCGTTGCTTTGAGTGAATAATTGTTGTTTCGTTTTTATTGACTGAATAAATGCTTAATGAAAACACAGAAGATTTGTGTAATTTTTGTACAATTCCGAGGATAACAAGGATAAGTAGCCTGAATAAATCCATTGTAGGCGTTAATCTGTGATAATTAAAGAGAGTTTAAGTCAAAGCTTCAAACCGGCTACAGCCGGTCGTTCATTTATTATTCATATCTTTTACGTAGAAGAATATCGTGATTGTGTCTTGACCGATTTTGGCTTCGGTTAGTTTTTTTTTTTAGCGGGAATACGGCATTTTTTATGGAAAGAGATACCGACGATCGTTAAAATCGTAATCAATTTTAAATGCAAATTTTCAGTTCAAAATTTCAACCTTCGTAGGTAGTATCAAAATCTTAATTGACGAATGTTTTTCGTGTTTTTTTTTTGAGATAAAAATATTTTTTTAAGTTTAACGGTTGAAAATTTGAGCTTTCGTGGCTTAAAAACCTAACTTCTCAGTTCAAAATTTTCTTTTATTTATAATGGTATAAAAATTCAACTCAATGGTTGATAATTTCAGCCATCGTCGTATAAAAAGTTAACTAACTTCTTATACTAGAAGTCGACGGTGTTTTTTTTTTTTATTTTATGTTTAAAAAATTCAATTCAATTGTTGAAAATTTCAACCTTCGTAATACAAAAAGTTAACTTCTGAGTGAAAAATATTCTTTCATTTTTTATGGTGTAAGAATTCAATTCATTGGTGTTGAAAATTTTAGCCACCGTCGCATAAACTTCATCGTTAACTTCTAAATTAACTATATTTTTTAGCTTCTATTTATGATTATTTATGATTTATTTATGATTTATTTAAATGACTGGATTTAAATAAATTTATGATTTTAATTTATGATTGGAAAATTCAACTCAGCGGTTGAAAATTTCAATATTTGTAATACAAAAGAGTTAACTTCTGAGTCGAAAAAATTTCTTTAATTTTTAATGACGCAAAAATTCAACTCAGCGGTTGAAAATTTCAAACCTATAGTAGTATAAAAATTCCATTTCCAAATAGACCAAATATAATTTAACCTTTAAAATTGAAATATTCAACTCATTGACTGCTAATTTCACAAAAATTGGATTAACTTTGGAATACACTTCCTCCGTATTCTCACAGTTCAAAGGACAAAATCTTTCTAGCCTTCTTCGCCGCCTTCCAGGAAAAGTATTGTAATAAAAATTCACATTGTCTGAGGACAATTTATAATTTATACATGATAAAAAGAAGAATAACAAGAAGCAAAAGGATTTAAAAAACAGATGATATGGAAAAAGAACTTACAAACAAAAATGTTTTTATGACATTTGAAAAGTTTTTTTCATTTGTTTATTGTTATTATGTGTCTGTTGGGTTATTTTTTCCCTCCACCCGTCACCGAAGCTGTTGGCAACTTGTTCCCAGTAGAAGCAGCAGCAGCAGCAGCAACATTGAAATGTTTTAAAATGTTCTGAAAGAGGAACGAATTCTATTTATTGCCGACTTTCAGAGATTGACCGGGGGCGCGGGTTAAGTGAGTGACAAGCGAGCAGCTGCTCCTATCGTTGCCGTGGGACTTGCGGAAGAACGACGGCCACTTCAACACGTTTTGACATTGAATTGACAAGAACTGAAATTGGCTTACAACCCACTTTGGGAGGAGCACGCCGACCACCGGAAGTGCCAGTTTCACAGCAATAGGATTGAAACGATAACATGAACGCAAACTGCTCTATCTGGCAACTTTTTCCGAACGACCGAAAAATAACCAGTTTTTACGACTATATTCGTTCGGTCGTTCGTGTTGAATGATTTTCTTTCTTTTACATTTTTTTGGTTCTTCTCCATTTTTCGCAAATTTTACGCTTGTAATGCAGCAACAATTGAAGCTAACCGCATACTGTGCGAGGCTATTCGGTAAAGGAACACATACATAGATCTGGTGTATAAACTGTTGCAGCCACAAACGTTTTTACTACGATTTTATTTTATTTACTTTATTTTATTTGATTTTATTTTTTAACTTCTTTCTACCAAAACGAAAATAAGTAATTAAACCCAAATCAACAACCATGACAGAGTCACATTTTTCGGTTTTTAAATTCCGGGAAAATTTTCATTACGTCATCATTTCATAAGGTCAGTTTTGTCGCGTCATTGTCATGCTTAAATTTCATACATGACTTGCGAAATTGAAGAAAGAAGATCTAGAAGATGATTTGTTTTTTTTTGAACTGAATTTAATTTATCATGAAATTGAATGTTAATTAAAAGTTTTAAGAAAACCATTGTTTTTCTGACAGTATTGCTCAAAGAAAGAATTGATGAAATAAATTGTAAATTAAAAATACCAAATCATCACTAATCCTTAGAACCAATAGAGATGGTTCCGAATGTTTAATGTATCGTATACCGATCATGATATTTTCATTTTTAAAAACCCATAGAAGACACAATTACTTGGCAACATGCTTAACAGCTGCATTGTTTATCAACAAAATTCTTAGCGATTTTTAAATGTTTCTAAACTTTTTACTATTTACTAATCATGAATTTTCTTCATCTTTTAAAGTGCATAGAAGAACATGGAATATTGGCAACATTTTTAACATCAACAATATTCTATGCCGAATGTTCTAAACTTTTAATGTTTCGAAAATTTTGCTGATCTTTTCATCTTCTTAAGTCCATAGAAGAAACAATTACTTGGCAACATTTTTAACAGCAGCATTGCTTATCAACAAAATCCCAAAGCAATAACCGAATGATGTAAAATGTTTAGGAACATTTACTGCTATTGCTCTGCAGCGCTCGAATAAATAGGAGTGTTCATTTTCTATGCGGAGAAAAAAGCTTTCTCTTTTTTTGTTGATGTGAACATTGTTATCTCGTTCTGGTGTTGTTGTTTGACAGCTATGTTCCAGTAACGAGAATGTAAACGTTCTTAGTTGACTCTAAAACGTACAGGTTCGAGGTTGAAGAGATTTTTTTTAATTTTTCAAGTGATTTCAAATTACGAAGAACGTATCTTACTTTAAAGTAATAACGAAATTCAAAAATAAAATAAAAAAAAATGTGTTCGTTCGTGTGTACATCTATGTGTACGTAAAAACGACTTTCTTCGAACAGATGAAAATATTGTCAACAGTGGAAAAAACTTCTCAATAACTTGAAATTAAATTAACGAATAAAATAAATGTATTTATGCAAAATCATTAAATAAAAACTAACCATTAAATAAAAAAAAATTTAATAAAAACGAACTCTCTCACTCTCCTTTCAGGTTTAGATCGTGAAAATCCGTACATAAATTAATGATGTAATAATAATGAATAATTTTATAATATAAAAATAATGAATGAATTCATATTATGGACGATAAGATTTGGATTTAATTACAAATAAATTTACCCTCAAATTATATCAACATTTTTTACATTCAACGAAATTGTTTTCTGATATTTTCCTTCAAGTTAGAAATACTCCTTTATAAACTTCTTATTGATCATTAAAATTAATGGCTAATTTCATTGAAAAATTGTATGATTATGAGCCACTGAAAAACCCTTTATAAATCTGTATCAATAGTTATGGTTCATTAATTATCATGGAAATTATTTTCATTCATAATAATTTATAATTAGTAACATCAAATGTCATAATAATGATCATTTAAATGAGCACTTTTATCATCATCAGCTACACTGTGAGAGCTTCGGAATATTTAAAACTACGTAAAGAATGAGAAATACAAATCATGTCGCTGAAGAATTCAAGGTTAATGCGCAAGAGAAGGGTCTCTGTTGGTCCATCTTTTTGTTGTAAGAAAAATGGTGACGCACATTTTCATTTCATTTTTAGTGTGGCGGCACTGTCACAAGCTTCTTGAATTCTACTTCTTTGGAAACTTTATAAAAACTTATTCCAACAAAATGGTGGTGGATGATAATTAATCATATTTCTTTCATTTTCAAGTGAATATAGAAGAAAAAACGTTCCCATGGTAGTTTTCTATATAAGTCTGCACATAAGAGTACATATTTCGCAGAATAACGCAACTTGAGATGTCAGTAAACATCAGAAGAGTTAACAAATTTATTAGAAATAAAGTTAAAAAAATTGTGAAGGCAGAAAACGATTTGTCATAATATTTCCACTCAAAAAACGATAAACTTCCATAATAATTATATAATCGATGTGCATACATATAAGAGATTTCTTCTCTTCCCTTTTTATATCAAAAAAGATTAATGAAAAAACAAAATATTAAAAAAAGAATTAATCCGGAACGAATAATACCATAATTTAAATATTACAAAGACTATACAATAATTATGTTAATGTTAAATAATAATATTAGTCATCATCGTCATTATCATCATCATCATCATCTGATATGTTGTGAAAATAATATGCAAAATTAATTACTGAATTTAATTTATCGTAATAATATTCATTTTGCATAATGGTAATCTCAAAATTGTAAATCGTAATCGATGGATTGATTAATGGATGGAGCCGGGCATTAAAAACAACAACAACAACAATATAAATGGCAGTAAATTGTGATGTAAAGACCGATGTACACAGAGCTAATGACTGAAAGACCCATTTTCAGCGTTCGTTTCGATGACATTCTGTTACGCACAGCCGTCGAGAGTCGCTGCCGTTAATAAAGTTAAAGAATGAGAAAGAGTTCTCCCACACTCTGGCAAAGCTCCATTCGGTCGGCACATACTCGTACGCGTTTGAATGAACATTCACTACGTGCTTCTGCATGGATCTGATCATCAGCGGAGAACTTGTATGCGTGCGCGTGTACGGAGTACGTTGGTGAAAGCATTGATGAAAGCGAAGGAATAACGTTCTTGTTATGAAATGTTGCTTCTTTTACTGCTAACGAATTACGGATTATTGTTGTTTGGTTGGCGGCTCCATGTTGCTTGCTCGGCACAATCGATGAGTGAGTATTATGTACATATTTACATTGTGTTAATTGAGTTCTTTTAAAAAAATATCACTAATATTAAAGCAGAAGATTTATTAGAACAATATCTGTCTACACACCGATTTTTAGTTACTCTCTCTCTCTTTGTTCACTTTAGTTATTAATATATTCATTATCACGTCTTTGCCGGATCAATAATAGTAAACTTGTCAATAAAAAATGCTAATGATATTCACTAATAGATGTGGCTAGACTTGTTGAATAGACTTGTTTGTTGTACAATAAAAAATAATAACTAAAAAATAATATCTAAACCTGCTTCATTGCCTTGAATTTTGTCCATTCTTAATAACTAAAGCACTAAAGAACTAAAGCATATAGTTAAAGAAGGAAAAAAATGACATTAAAGCACAAAAACTACAATAAATTAAATTATTTTTCTATGCCGGAAAATTTGTATAGGCTGAAACGATGAATCAAATGATGAAGAACGATTGTTAGATTTTATGGCATCGCTTTTAAAGCAAAAGAGTTTGCTGGAGCAATAGCATCTAAGAGTTAGAGGTTATCTTAAAAGTTCAAAATCAGTCGAAAAGTATAGGATTTTTTTCTTCTTCGCCTACAACCATACACTATAACTAACATTTGAATGACTAAAATTATTATTGCATTATTCTGTAGTATACCAGATGGTACTTCCTGCGTGCAGAAATTATTGCGCATCAAGAAAAAGCCTTTTAAAGCAACCTTTAGTGCGTAACTTTTGTCCCGATAATACCATAAGAACACTAACTACCATCAGGGTTGGTATTCGACAAGAATTTTTGGACCTTGTATGTAGTCTGCGTCGAAAACTGTAGAGTACCCACTTTTCTAGATGTCGAAAACCGCAAACTTGTCGAAAACTCTTAAACATTCAAGAATTTAATGAATGACTCATTAAAATATTGTTTTTTCTCTCGCGTGAAGTATAGAATCTACACAAAAATGTTCAATTTTTTCACAAAGAAATGACTGGATTAAAAAAGAAAATTTAAATTCATGTGTTTTTCATCAAATCTTTGTAGCGTTCGTTTGTTCTTATTGTAATTGATAAATATAAATTTTTTAAAGTTTTCGACAATTTTGTGTAATCTACTCCAATTTGGTTTGGTTTGGTAGTCCGTTTGGTATTACCGTAGGTATTCGACATGTCGAAAACTCGACAAAGTATTCGAAATGACAACCCAGATTACCATTTACTTTTTATCTATTTAAACTAATTTAAGCCAAGATGAATTGTCGAACACCACACGAGCTGGGTGAATGTCCTCCTGATCCTGCCTCTATCTCACAATACTTAAGAGACCACGTCACGTGTATGTATGTATGTATACGCGTATGCATGTTTACATGAATGGATACTCCCACATATGCGTTGTGCGGGTAGGTGGGGGTATGTGTGTGTGTGTGTGTGTGTGTGTGTTTGGGGGAGGAGGAGTGGGGGGGGGGTGTAACTGATATATCGCTATTTTAATGCATTTATTCAGAGACGAATGGCGCCAAGACCACGAGCTCGAAATCTTTGTAAACAACTCTTCCCGTGAGAAAAACAATCTCACAAATACGTATGTACGTATCTACGTATCTAAACATTGCCGAAAAATAAATTATGTATTTATTTTAAAATTTGTGATAAGAAAACAAATGATTTAAATTTAAAAAAAAAAAAACAATAACAGAGAAATGATTTTAAATAGTTTGAAACTTTTGACTGGTTGGTTTTAGTTTTTTCATTAACGTTTTCAATAGATTTTATATGTCTATAAATAAGTATAAAGTGATTGATAATTGATAGAAATTTTTCCAAAATCGCAAAACTGTTTTTTAGACTATATTTAGAGTAAGAGAATGTAATGCGAAATCTGCGAAACAGAATACCTATTTTTAAATTTTTTTTTGATTCTTGACTTGTTGCACTTTCATAATTCGGGGCACAGGTAAACTATCCGCACAGTCGGGTTGTACCCGTTTGAGTATACCCATTAAGCAAAATTTCATACATATTTTATTTTTCGACTGTTATTTATTCTATGTATTTATTTTATGCTAAAAAATTCTTCTTAGCCTAAAGTAAATAAAGTTTACACCGATGCTGATTTTGCTATTGCTTTGACATGCAGCAAATCACCAAAGTATTTTACCGGCTACAAAATTTTACCGACGGCAAAATCTCACAGAAGCTAAATCAATGTTAGAAAAATAATTGAAAATTGACAACTTTTTGAATTGAATTAAAATTGAATTTTTTCGCTTTTTACTCTTATTAATATGCAAATAAATCTAGCAACAAACAACAGTTGAGAAACTAGTTGCATTTTTTTTTACCAATTAAAAAAGTTAGATAGAACTCAAGGGCTCAAGGCATAGAACTATACCGTGACTTTACATCTAGCTGTTTTTATATAGTTTTAAAATCATGCGAATTTTCATCGAATTTTCCGCCCTCGTGAAGTATATTTCCGGTAAACTGTTTTTCAATTTTAGACAAAAATTTTGGCTAGTCTAAAAAAACTTTTGCTCCATTTTATATTTTTCAACCAATGGCAAAATTCTAAATTTTAAAAAAATCAATGAGAATTGAAAATAAAGCCAACTCTAATATAAATACATTTATAATGATAAGGTTAATCTCTTGTAAATCCAAGTAATAGAACTAATAAAAACTAAAAAGCTAGAGAATAATATTTCCTGACTTCATAGATTTAGTAAACATCATCAGTTAGTGGCCAATTCGTAAATCATAACAACAATAAAATAAGAAGTCGTTAAATGGTTAAATACAAAAAAAAATTCAAAAGTTAAACAAATAAATATAAAAACCTACATGAATACTTACATATGTACAAACATCTCTTATAATCTCTTTCTCTCTCTTTCTCTGTTTTGCGTGCTTAAAGAGGTGCGAGTTTACAATAGATACAAACGTAGAAAAAGAAAGGAAAAGCGTTTCTTTTATTCGTCAGATGCTTACAAAATATTTAATGGCGCAAAATATTATTGCCAGCAGACACTTTCAAAACAAATTCAAAGACTACGCTACAAAAGGGAGCAAAGAAAACGAAGAAGAAGAAGAAGTAGAATAAACACAACAGAAAAACCTTTTTATGCTCACTCTAAACACTTGAAAAAATATTATCTTAATTCCTTTGATGACAAGAGAGGAACGGTTAAAAGGACAGAAAAGTAGGAAAATATCTCAAAGAAACTTTATGTATTTATAATAATTCAAAGTTAGGCATAATCTTTTCTGATCCTTAAAACATTGCTCAACAATGAAATCGCTCAACGGATCGTGATTTCTTGTACAATTTGCAAAAGCAAATTAGTTTTTATTGATTTCTTGATATTCATTAAGTTTTCAGACGGAAAATGTCTGAATTCGAAAATTGAAATTGAAATTTGAAGTGAATAGAAATTGAAATTTAATGAATTTGAAAATGTATCATTTTTCGAATGAGTTTCTGTCGCCTTCAGGCCGTTTTCAGGGAACAAAACGGAAAACAGCGGAGCGATGACGACGAAAATTCGATTCAAAAATTAATCAGTCATCATTGGCTCTTTTGGATCGATCTTTGGATTTCAATTGTAAGTCTGTCAGAATTTTTGTAATCCCAAAAGATCTTTCATACGAATACGTAGTATTTTAAGACAAAGCTTTATCCTAAATCGTACGTTGTGTACTCGTATACTATATAATAATGCAGCCTGCTCAACCTGCTTCAATATTAGATATACTTGTACAGCCTGACAAGGGTTAAACGGAACGCCTTTAAGACAGCTATTACTTTGTACTCCATCTTCTTCAGCACACACACTCTCATCAGAGTACTCCCTTGAGAGTACTTTGATCTCGAACATTCTCACACGAATTCAATTGCACTCGTTAGTATTTTTTCTTATTTTACATCTTGAAGATTGTACGAAGATTGAAGATTGTATGTAAATGCATGAGAGTAATTGAAAAATAAGCATTTTAGCCATCAAAGGAAATTGCTACAATCGCAATGTCCTCTCTCCCTCCGACACCCCGCTTAAGTGTTTCTGCTTTGCTTTCCTTCGCTTCTCTACGAATTCTCCACTCCACTCCTGACGTTCTCGAAACGTTAAAACGAACAAATTGTGCGAAAATATCGGAGAATAAACCTTTTCCCAAAAATTTACTTTTTACTTGACTTAAAACGAGTGCCTCTGTCTCGATGCTCCCCCGTCAAAATTTTCTTTGCTAATGCTCTCTTCTTGTTTGTGTGTTGTTTTTTTTTTTGCGTGCCGAAAGTTTTCTTGCAGAGAATGAAAAAAGTGAAAACAAGAAACCAAAAGAATTCAATTTGCAATTCAATTTTTCGTTTTTATTTTATTATTGTTGCGCTCTGTGCATAGTTGTTGTTGTTATGTATTCTTCTAATACCACAAGTCTATTATGTATCGTATCGTAGTATGTACGTTACTTTTTTGAAGTAAAAAAAGGGTTGCATACATTCTAAGATCATTGCGGCCTGATTTAGTCGGAGTGTCCTCTACAAGGTATCCTCTTAGAGTTAATCTAGTTATCTTTGCAGTTGAATTTATTTACATAGTTTTATACATAATTTACTCTGTGAATCGCAGCCGCGTAATATTAGCGCGAAAAAAAAAACGAAAATTTTTCCCAATTATTTGCAAAAAAGGGTGCTATGTTTAAGGTTTGCTATAAAAAGGTACTATGTTTAAGTTTTGTGGGCATTTGTGCTATTTCTACACCACGTTCTTCACGTTTATCCGGTATTCTTCAGTTTATCACAAATCTCCCCTTCTGCTTAACGAGAAGGGAAATAGACCCTCTCCTCTCTAGTAAAGGGTGCTTTTTTAAGCCCGATAGAATTTCAAATGGTAAAAAATAACACAAAAAATTTAATTTTAATAAAATTGTTTTATTTACTCGAAAGGTCAAGACATGGCATTATATATGCCATATTTTCAAGCAAAAAATCATTGACCGTGGTGTGGTAATGATCTCCATTGACTGTAACGCAAGATCCGGCCTCATTTTTGAAGAAATAAGGTCACCACCAGCAGGTAAACTGCACCAAACGGTGCATTTTTCTGGATGCAATGGAGTCTGTAGTCTCTTGTGGATTCGTCTCACTCCGTGTGGTACGAAATCTATGCATAGTCCGACGGATGGCTTGTTCAGATGGACGATTATGTGCGCCATAAAATTCACGAAGTCGTCTATAAGTTGCTCGAATCGACGACTGATTTTCAAAGTAAATTTCGATAATTTGGTAGCGTTGTTCAAGCGTGAGTCTATTTATTATGTTTTGCCAGACTATACTGAACATAAATAACAACAAGAGCAGTCAGAAGGACAGCTTGTATTGACAGTTGTCTTTATCGAAAGTTCTGTCTAAGCTAAAAAAACACCCTTTATTATCATAATATGTGTTTTATTAACGCGATAAAAGTTCATTAAATTCGAGATTATTTTAAGAAAATTAAGCAATAAATACAAAAATACGTTATAACAAAATACGTTATTAACAGGATTCAAAAAGGATATATGGTTACGAGAAGTTACTTAAGCAAGGATCGTGCTTTGCGCATTATTCATGACAGAAGAAGCGTTATAAAAATCCGTTGCTTTAGTGAAAATATTATTTATTAAATTAAAAGCAATTATTTACTTTATGATATGAAGAGATACAGCAGGAGAGAGCAAAGGATGAGGATAGCAAAAGAGTCGATCGAAACCATAATAAAGATAATGAATAACCATATAAAGCCATTGAAAAGAATGGAAATGATGAATGAGCAAGGTACAAGAAACGAAGGCAAACGAACAAGGATGGATAGAAGAGAGCAGGCGAACATGTACATAATCTACTACCAAAAAGAAACTCATTTCCGTTGGGGTGAAATGGTTGCATTAAAAGGAAAAGAACCTTCATACTCGTGCATACATTTTCGTGCAACGCCGCGGCTGCGGCTTCAGAATGAATGTACAGCAGTCAGGCGAACATAATGCCAGAGAAGCACACACTCAGCCTCGATAAGAGCCATAAGAGCCATGTTGCTATAAAGTACTTAATATACCTGCGAGAACATGCGAACAAGTTCTTGGCAAGGTTTTTCTAAAGCAGCGTTCTCAATTTTTTTTTTTTTGTTTAAAACCTATTTTGGTTTTAAGTTTATTGAAGTTATTTAATTTATTGTTTTTTTACGGGCTTATTCGAAAGTAAACTTTCTAGTAACCAGTCCAGAGGCCTCTTTGGCATCAACACAGTTTTATGCTTCCCATAAACGTTTACTCTTTCGATTAAAATCTAAAATTACTAAAGTTTTTAATAGTACAAGTATTCTATTGTACAATATAATAATATTGTACAATAATAAAATGTCCTGAACTAACAGTGAGAAGAAAAACCAAAGCTAAAAGTACCTGCTGCATTTCATGTATCAGGCCAAAGGTTAAATCAGACACATAAACCGTCTCGAAGTTAATAAGGCCGAACGTTTTGCCTTTACCATGTTGATAAGACAGTCCGTCTTATTTCGTCTTACGCTGATAAGACCGGCCGTAAATAACTATAGTTCATATTTGAACACAAACGGAGAGCAGCTTAAAAATACGACTTAAAATAATAAATCAAAAATAAATTAATCTTTTTTTAGTACTAAATCTCAAATTTTTTATGTGTTATAAACATTATATTCTTTAATTCTTCTTCGTTTTGGACCAGCAAATATTGCATTAATTAATTTAATCAAAAGTTATTGCTTCTAATTGATAGATAGATAGTATCACAAAGTATTAATTGCAAAAGTTTATGGCAGCCACAAAAATTATAATAAAACCACATTCAAGCCACACACACACGCACACACACATACGCATACTTACACATACTTACATACATACTCGCACATCATCCAGAAAACTTAGCAAAAAGCTTATTCCACAAAACTTGCAGGATTAGCTGAAATCCCAAAAGTTTTCTCCTGGAATGGTTGCTATTGTTGTTGTTGTTGATATTATTATTACATATTATTATTATTATTATTATTATTATTATTTTTTGCTTTATATCTTGTTCTTCTTCTTCTTCGTGTTTTTGAATGTCAAGACAAGACATTCTGACGATGAATTTCTCTCGCGTATGCGCAAAACCTCAAAAGGGTAAAAGTTTCTTTCACCTTCCAAAACTTCCTAATATCACTTTATATGGCGTTAGAGGTAATACGAGGCAACAGAAGAAGAAGAAGAAGAAGACGAAGAGGAGTAGGAGATAAAAAGGGAGGAGTAGGAAGTAAAGCAATGATGACATTTATGAAATTAATTTTAAAGAGATGTCAAAAGTTTTTAATCTCAACCAGTGATATCGTAGACACTTAAGATGACACTGTTGGCAAAAGTTTTTCTTTATAAATTACAATTAAAATGCGAGTACATATATACATATTTATAGAGCAAGACAATTTTTAACTTTCCTGATTACTAACGGAAAAGAAATTAATTAAAAAGATAACTTCTAAATCAAGAGTTTAGTCGACATCCTTCAAAAGAAAGCTTCAAGAAAGGATTTTTGCAAAATAGCTATCTAATGGCTATCTAATTTTACAAAGACGAAAAAATACGAGACTCATTAATGCTGACTGTACTTCTTCGTATCATCAGGTTTTCGAGATATCTCGGGCTCTTAGTGTGAGAAGTCATTGCTTGTTTTATTTATTTGCAATAATGCAATTTCTTCAGAAGGCAAAATATGGTGCCCCATAATTTTTTTTCTCAAATTCGTAATCAGTAAACTAAAAGGGTAACCTAAAAGGGTAGAAAAGCGCCTTTCTCTTTTACCGCCATTAGAAAAAAGTAAATGAAAAATAAATGTACCGACCATTAAGAGTTTTGTACAGAAAGATTAACTCATAATGTGACCTTATAACCTCAACCAACACCACCACCAACCCTCTCCCCCCCCCCCCCCCCCCCCCGCCCCTCTCACACTGTGTTTTTTTGCAGATTCTTTACAGTCTCCTTAATTAAGTTAATCCAGATTTCATTGAACTTGACAAGATAGGGTGACATTTTTTGCCTCACAAAATCCGCCTTCCAAATGCTAGGCCTTTATTTCTATGTTCTATACCTGCGCCCACACCAATTATATCTTCTCTACATTGTAATTTATTTTCATTTATATTTATCTATTTAATGTCTGTGGTAAATCGGCTCCTTGCGCCGCCACAACGGATAATGTTAATATTTAATGCTAATAAGCAGCAACAAGGACTCGACACACAATTGTTCAGATTATATAAGAGAGTACATTGCTATTTACTATACGTGCAGATTATCTCAACATATCTGGCCAGTATGAATGCAACAACAGCAACACGAACAACTACGGTAAGGTCTAATGAGGTCTCACGCTTATTTAAGCGAGGCATGCTCGCGCATTCGCGCCTAATTCGTTTGGCGTTAGTGAACAAGCATTGACGGAGACTGCTATGCTACCTACCGCAAATGTGTTTTACAACCTGTACAACAACAACAACAACCAGCGAGGGTAGTAGACGTTTCATGGTCTGGACACAACCAAAAGCATGGTTGAAAAATGGTTGAGTAAGGAAAAGTAGCGAAAAGTGCTGAAATTGAAAGGTTTGGGCAACCCTGCAGGAAATATATGTATGTGCATAGAATGAATCAAGTACAAATAGTTTAAACTGAAAATAACAATTTTATAGTGAATTATAAAGGGTGTTTTTTTAAGCCCGCTAGAACTTCAAATGATAAAAAATAACACAAAAAATTTAATTTTAATAAAATTGTTTTATTCACTGGAATGATCAAGACGTGGCATTAACATTTGAAAAAGATTTTGGGCATATGGCCACGCGGCTGTGCGCGATAAAATTTACGAAGTCGTCTATAAGTTGCTCGAATCGACGACTGATTTTCAAAGTAAATTTGGATAATTTGGTAGCGTTGTTCAAGCGTGAGTCTATTCATTATGATTTGCCAGACTATACTGAACATAAATAACAACAAGAGCAGTCAGGACAGCTTGTATTGACAGTTGTCCCTATCGAAAGTTCTATCTAAGCTAAAAAAACACCCTTTAGTATGTAATTTCAAACATGGAAAAATCTGATTAAAAGTTGAAACCTTCCTTCCACTAGCTTTGAAGATTCTCAAAAATAACTGATTGCTTTTTTGAGTTTTTTCGGTCTGGCAAAATGAAGTCCCACAACATTCATCAAGGACTCCACCACCGAACTTTAACAGAAGTTAGTTAAGCAGCTTTTCGTGACTTCTAAATATTTCACTAAAGTAGATTTAGAATGTTTGCTACTATAGGAAAAAAAACAAATCCTCAATGAACACTTTCGCAAGTTTTTTTCCTAACGGGAGCACAGTCAGTTTGAATAGTAAGCTACGCGGATATACATACATAAGTCTGAAAGTTTCCGAGAAGAACACAGAGGGAGAGAGAGACGGAAATATAATAAAAATATAAATGTATTTTAGTTTGTGCGTGTCTTTCGTGTTATACACCTGCACTAATGATGTAATAATTCTGTTGTATCGAATATATGTACGTACATACATACGTACATATGTACCTTCTTGCGCTTGCACTCGTGTGTACATGATTTTGTTTCTGGCTCTCTGCAGTTTCAAGCAGAGCAACTTAATAAAGACAAGTTAATTAAACCTTACATATACATAACATACATATGCACATATGTACGTGTTCCTATGTATTAAACATACGAATACATTAGTACAAGTGTACATTTTGGTTGGTATTTGTGACAAATTGAAAAAGTTTTCATGAATAATTTTGCAGTTTTCGAAATAAGCGAACTTTCGAAAGTCAATGAACATTTTGTCACTTTGTTTGTCATTGAAAACTTTTATGTTTTTATAGACGCTATTATTTTAATTCTCTCAATATAAAAAATAAATGTTCTTTCAATGACTATTTTTTCAAATATGTACATGTTTTTTTGCAACATTTTTTATTATTCTATGAATAAAGTCATCCAATATATTATTTTTAATAAACTAAACTAACATATTACTTTAATGAGCCTAAAACTTTCAAGGCCGACGGGGTTGATGTCGACGCGCGCGTGAAAAATTTCAATTTATTGCATTGATCGATCGATCGAATATTGAAAAACTTTTTTCACTTGAACAAAAAACTTCACATGACCGTGAGGATTCTGCTGATTGAGGCTTATAATTCCTGCCGCGGCCAAAGGCCGCTAATACGCGGAAAAATCTGTATGCAAAAAACCTTACATTACCGAGAGGGCTGTGCTAAAATTTTTTTAATAATAATGTTTTTTTTTTTGGAATTGGAAATTTTCCACGCCTATATCTCCTAAACTATTAAAGATATTCGCATAATATAGGTACCGTTGTAAAGGTATATATTTCTAACATCTTTCATTTGTTTGTTTGGATGCGGCCTGTATCCCATATGTAGGAAGATCCTATATGAAAAAACTTCACATTATGGAAAGAATTTTGGGTTATGATCCGTGCCTTCTGATAGTGGCTAAATTAAAGTTTGCTAGTGGTTTTAAAATCTTCAAAAAGATGGAGAATACCGAAAAACTAGTTTTGTAATTTCGGGATTTTGTTATTTCGGGATTTTGTCGTTCGGGATTTTGGCTTTCGCGATTTCGTTACCAACCCAAAACAACCTTTATCAAGCGCGATGGCGAAAGAAAGACAGCCATCGTTAAAAAAAGTGGCTCATAAATTCCAAATTAATTCACTTTAAATTATTAAGAATGGTTAAAAAGCCTCTGGCTAAACACCCTTGACTAAATCATTAACATCTTACGGATTTAGTGGTTATTCTCGTGGACATTCTCGTGGACGTTCTCGTGTACCCATCGGTACCAAGAGTAAAGTAAGGCTTTCTTTGAGTTGACCTGGACGACCTGGATGACCTGGATAAAAGCCGGAAAAAATCATTTATGGCACAAAATGATTTCAGCTGGGGCTGCCGACCATACTCTACGGATTAGAATCGGATTCAGGGAATGGGATTTTCTCGACTTTCATCGTTCAAATTATTTTCATCCATTGTAAAGCGCAAAGCCATTTTCATTTTTCTATGGAATGCTCTTCAGTTGTATTGAATTTTAGTACAAAGAATCTAATCTGGAGAGATTTAGAAACAGGACACGAAGGGGCAGAAACTGAAAAATCTTTTGCCCAATGGTCACTATTTCGTTTTCGTTTTGAGTGGAAGGAACCTTTTGGCCCTGAGGTTTAGTGAATCTGAAATTTTGGAGGCTATTGCGAAGAAAAGAATCCTAAATGGCTATGCTTTTGAAGGTAAAATGCTTTTTGTTTTTTTTTTCTCCTTCACAACAAAGGAATCCATAAAATATGCATCTGTATATGCTTAAAATGATTTAACTTTTTGAAAATTCATTTCAATTATGAATCGGTAATTTTAAAATTATTATAAATTACTAATAAAATTTTCTATTATTATCAATTTAATTAAATTAAATTATTATCAAATTAAATTAAATTGTAATAAGAAGAAAATATTGAAATAGTCCTTTCATATTTCTTCTTCTTGAACAACTTAGAAAATCTCAACTAATTTTATAACAAATTAACTCTGGAAATGTTTCTACAATCTCTCTCTCTCTCTCTCTCTCTGTCTCTCTTCGAAAGAGTTTTAGATGAAGAACTTTGATATTTTCATCACATCATCATTTGCATTCTTGAGCATTTCTCGTTACAACACGTTTCATATTCTCGGCTATTCATTACCGGCAACCATCTACGGCTCAAACAATCGTTTTGAAGTCTCTTTCAAGTATTCTGTACTCTTAACGCAAACGACGGTGTATCTTGTGTTACTTGAACAGAGAAACATACTGAACTCAATGACACTCAACCGGTGCACACTACAACCGATCGACCACGAGCACGACCACGACCACGGCCGCGACCTATACTAACAAAGCAATAACAAGATGACAAAAACAACAACAACAATCAACGACAACCACCGCCACATATCGTTCTGCATAAATAATCGTCATCTTTTAGTATAGTTTATCAACACAAGCAGCACCATTGTCGCCTCATCGCTATCATCAGCGTCATCGTCCTGGTCATCATCACTGTCATCTTCATCGTCATTGCATAGCGCCATACTGTTAGCATCGACCTCGATTATTCGCTCGTATTATCGCGGTGTCAAACACTCGAGCAAGGATTAACAATGAGAAGCGTGCCGGAGTGCATTCAACATTAATACACATTGAGACTATTCTTGTGGAGGAGCGTGTGTTTGTCTAGAAATTTATATGCATTTGTATGTATGTATGTACTCGTATATAAAGCGACAAAATATTCTATTGTTTAGCATTTGTTGTTGAAAAGCTGTAGACTCTTAAATTCGGTGCTTCTTCTACCCAGTAGGAAAATCAAAATCCTAGCATAAACGGTAAACAATTTCAGGATAAAGGACCGCCAATTACACGTTGAATACTTTTCTAGTACTGAATTTATATTTTCATTCGTCTTCTTTGTATACAATTTTTCTTATCATTACAATGTTGAATTTTATCTTAAACTACTACAATTTTGTTTTCTACAATAGTTCAATGTTTCCTTATCATGTATAATTAAAATATTCTAAACTAACAGTGAGAAGAAAAACCTAAACTAAAAGTATCACTGCACTTCATGTATCAGGCCAAAGGTTAAATCAGATACATAAAACCGTTTCGATGTTGATAAGGCCGAACGTCTTGTCTTTACCATTTTGATAAGACAGTCCGTCTTATTTCGTCTCACGCTTATAAGACCGGCCGTAAATAACTAGTGTTCATATTTGAATAACCATTGAGCTAACATTGTACGAGTACACAGCGTTGTACATTCCTTTGATTTCTTTATAGCCGAATAATATGCTACATTATATAGACGAGCTTTGGTGAAATGTCAAAAAGTAGTAGAAACGTCTAAAATTAGATTTAGGTATATCTCTTAAAATGTTAAGTAAGTAACAGACATAGCAAAATGAAAGTGAAAAGAAAAAGGATAAATTGAGCAATTAGTCTGAGTCTGGTTTAATTTGGTTCCTTTGGACTAACTAAACACTTACTAAATACTTAACTAAACCCTTATTTAACACTTTTCCTTTTTTTTCCATAGACCAGAGACCATAAACCATAGACCATAGAGCTGTTAAAATGTTCCAAACTCTAAAAAAAGCATCAAATAACAATGAAATAGTTATTATCAATCCTTCTTTCATGACAAAAGCTTTTTTAAAACAACTGGTTTATTTTTTTTTTTATGCTATCAACGAGTAAGATAACTGTCTATTAAATATAACATACTAGCATTAATTTTAATTCTCATCAAATATCTTTACCGTTGAGGTGGTAAAAATTCCTAATGGGTTATTGTGAGTATATGAATATTTCGAGAGAGTTTTTGTACTCATGCATTTTATTGTCTACTAAATCCAGAATCTATGTCTGCATGCAATTTTAAATACAATACGTAGCTGCTCGTTTGAAATTTATTGTCAATTGCTTCGCGTTTTAACAACGCGTTCTAGAATGCATTTCAAACACATCATCAAGAAGCTCTTTAGAATAATTCGCTGTGAGAATCGCTATCAAATGATATTTAAATATAGCAAAGGAAAATGTGAAAGAATGAATGTCAGAATGCATGAACTTATATGAGCTTATATGAATTTATAAGTTTATAGTATGAATGAAGTGTTAAAAGTCGGGGGAAAATGTCTTGATAAATGCCATGATAAATGTGCCTGCTAAATGTGCCTCTGATGAAGGTATCTTTTCATTTCTATCTTGATATTATTTCTATTTATTGAATTAATATTTCAAGTGGAAAACGTTGCCCGATTGTTGGCATGTTGGAGTGCAATCAGCAAGCAATTTCTTAAATCTTATTGAAAGATAACAAAAGGATTGTCATGAAGAACCAACGTACATACCTACATACATACATACTTACTATAGTGCACGTTTATACTGCACGCTGCATTTGGCCGACGGCAATAAAAGTCATTACAATGAATTGCTATCACTTCATTCAATGCCGTTTGCTTTCAATTATTTCAATTTGCACTTACATTATTCATGAATTAAATTGTCCGGCACCGTGAGGAGAGAAAGAGAAAGATAAGGAAGGGCGTGGGAAGCAGGAAGTAGGGGGATTAGGATTTTGGAGATGATTCGATGATCCTAACGATCAAACGCATCTCGCTTCTCTCAATTGCGCAATGTTTTAGCATTAGTGTGTTGTGTCTTTGACACAATGTTAAGGTGTGCGCTTGGTACCGACTAACACTCTCCGTCAATATCATACTCGAAAATCATTGACGTCATCTTCTGGTTATGAAATCCGCAGCCTCAAGCGTTCACATGAGCTTTTGAATAAATATTTGCTAATATTTTCATAAATTATTTATTTACCCGAGGAGTTTTCTTAAGACGGAAATATTTTCTATGGTATGCGAAGAAGAAGAAGTTTCATTCCTTGCATCCGCCAGGATTGCGTAATTATGTAATCATTTGGAAATTTCTGGTATATTAATTTTCATATTTCAAAATTTATAATACATATATTAACTTTAAAGCAACAATCATTTGTATTTTTTTTTTAAATTTGTGTTTTTTTTCCTGGCCTCTCTTCGTTTCTTCCTCACGACACGGTTCAACATTTTAGTAGAAATTCTTAGTTTTAAATTTTTTCAAGTTTTTTTAATTTAAATTTGAAACTGAAAATTTTGAAATTCAAGGTTCAAATTCAACTCAAGATTTCTGCTTTCAATCAAAAAACAGACATTTCAGTAAAAGTTGAAAAATTAAGCCTAAATCCTTAACCGTGTTTTTCATTATTGCTTTGTTGGCGAAGCAAATATTGAGATTAATGCCCAAAATAATCATTATCACTTTTATTTAACGTGAAAACTTGGATTAGTTTTTATTTAGGACTATATTCAGTCAAACATTCTTATCAATTTCTTCCTAATGGTCGTCTTTAGGCATTCTAAAATAAATTCAACATTCATTCATTCAATTGATTTTGAATACTTTGCAGCAACGAACGCAACTGTCTGTGAACGATCATAATGAATAATTGTGCCATCATGATATTATAAAATTTAAATTTTTTTGTGAGTCAGAAATATGTACTTCTCGAAATTCAGCGAGCTGAACCAACCATCGTAGTCCCTAGAAAACAACAAAACACCGTACTCTGCAACCTCTCGATATATTAAATATTCCTGCAATAGACACCGAAGTATATTCTATGGAAGAGAAAATCAATAATAATTATGCAAATCTTTCAAAACAATCATTGAGTTGAATTGACGGCGATATCAGTCAAGAGATCGAAAGATATACCCTGAGACAGACAAAAACCACTGAGAGAAGACCCACAAATCATGAGAGAGGTGGAAGAGGGTGGGATGGTTGGGTAGAAAAAGAGAAGGATGAAGAAATACGATAATATTCGAGTAAATCTGCGAAAAAAAGAAAGACTGCGGGTAAAAGAAAAGGCATTTTCTTCGTTATCATGCTCTTTTAATCAATGTCACTCTAGAACTTGCTTGTCATTTTACTATTTTTTTTTAGTTTTTTTACTTGTTTCCATCATAATGACGTAAGTGAATTGGCGAATACGATACGATTTGTCCTTCAGCAAGTTCATCACTTCTTTTTCTGTTTTTATTTATAACCTTTTTAAATGAAAAATAAAAAATGTGAGGGTTTCTTGATGAGAATAAGGATGTTACTAGGATCGCTTATTGTTGAAGGCAATAAAGTGTCTGTGTGTGTGTGTGTGTATGTGTGTGTGTGGGTGTATATTTGCTCTTAGTTATTTGAAAAATAGTAAAATTCTTGATAAAGCCTGTAAATATTTTGTTTGGGAAAAACATAAAACAAAAAATTCACACAATCTCGCAATGTCTAATTAATAATTCCTTAAAGGTATACGAATGAAATGCCCTTTTTGGCTCTTTTACTTATACATTAAAATATGTACATACATTATTACTATTTCAATAACCTTTTTAAAAGTCTCTCAGAAATTAACGTAAGGTAGAAGAACTTTGCTAAATGTGGTGCTAAAAATAAATAAGAAGTTCTAAATTGTCAGTAACAGCTAGCTAAACAACTATTCGTGTGTTAAAAATGCCAAGACAGGTGTTTTTGTGAAAAGTACCACCATGGCGTATGAGTAACCAGTAACACCCAAGCACTTTAGAAGTTGTTTTGAATTTAATCAAGGATGGAATGGAATGGGCGACTATGTTTGTTAAAAAAAAAATTAAAAGTTCTAAATAATTCGTACACAGCGAAAAAAATAGTACCACATAAAGACAATAAGATCTTCTTATTGAGCCATTTTACTATGAAATCTCATTAAAACATACAAACAATATGCTTTTATTATAGAGAAAATCCTTTTTTATGAAGAAAATCTTATTGTCTTGAACAAAAACTTAATCTTATTAATTCGTAATTTTAATAAGAATAACTACGCATTTCAGCTACGAATACCACGGTCTGGACCACAGCAATAGAGTTGGATACTCTGCCCGATGATGCTGGATCGGGCGGTGTCCAGCAACCGTTTTTCGAGAACACCACGCAACGTGCCGTTTTGGCCGCAGCCGGTCATACAGCTAAAATGCACTGCCGTGTGCGTAGCCTAAGCGACAGAGCGGTAAGTGGAGAGCGATAACCGGAGAGAAGAAGAAATTTTGTGTGTCTCACTTTTTCCAAAATTCTTTTTTTTTCTCGAAAAATAGGTATCCTGGATACGTAAACGTGACTTGCATATCCTTACAATCGGTGTGATGACATACACGAACGATCAACGCTTTCAGGCGCAACATCTCGATGAGTCCGACGAATGGATTCTGCGGATTGTATCGGTACAACCACGAGATAGCGGCATCTATGAATGTCAAGTCTCGACTGAGCCGAAGATAAGTCAGGCGTTTCAGCTAACGGTTGTTGGTGAGTAAAAGCGACAGTAAGGGCGTATTTAGGGTTTGGCGCTTTCTTTCTTTCTTTCTTTTTTTCGGATGACGAGGAGGAGGAGGGAGGTTCTACTTCTCTCTCTCTCTCTCTCTCTCACCCACTACTTTAACTCTTTAAATTTTAATCCTGTATGATTCTTTTATTTTTAAGCAATTTGAAGAGAAACGTCTTTAATTATTTTCCCAAACAAATTTTGCCTTTGAAAAGAATTAAATCAGGTTTAACTTACTTTAACCCGAAATGCGTTATTTCGATGTAGATAAGAAAAAATGAACTTAGTCCACTTACAATATAAATGGCCCAATTAATGTGTTCCTTTTTCCTCTTAAACTTCAACAGTTTATTTTCCTTTCATTGTAATAAAAAAATAGACCTTAAGAGTTTTCCCATAACTTGCGAGATTTACCGCTACCCCTTTTTTTGCACTTATATTATCTTCATTCCTCTTCATTTCTAGCAGTCAATTCAGTAGTCGCCTATTTCCTCTCACTTCCGGCGCATATCGCATTCCGTACTTTCCGATCAACCGAATTCTCAAATGTTCTCGACCAAAATTTATTGCAATCTTATCTAAATAAAATCTTCCAGCATTTGGCTGCACTTTTTCATTCTGGCGGCAACTTACAAGTCTCTACCGTTACGAGCCAGAGTCCAAAGTCTTGGCTGCTAAGACCGAACGGCGGCCGGTGTCGCAATCAGACAGTGGAGCCAAGTCTGAACGAAGTCAAGTCCGGCAAACAAGTGTAAAATAGTGCAAGACATTTTTCTTCAAGCCCTTCAGTTTACATTGCGGTTAAAGGGTTTACATACAATATTACGTATCAATATTTTGTTGAAAGCGAAAAACCTCGAAATCCAGCAGAGAAGACTCACAGACTTTCTCTGCGACCATTCCGTACCAATCTGAAAGTCTTTGTATGTCAGTGTATTTGTAGTATTCGTGGTCAGAGCAAGCATTTGTTCAAATTAGGTTTCAATGATTTTATTGCAGCGTAGCGATGAGAGCAAGAGAGAAAAAGAGAGAAAGAGAGAGAGAGGAAGAGCGCGCGAGAGAAAGAGTATTGAAAAATTGGCGAAAATTAAGGAAGTGTTTGCAGCTTTACGAATAAAAAGGAAATTAAAAGAAAAAGCAGTCCAGGCCGAAGAGTTGGCCTGGTTGGAGAGCAGAGAAGAGGAGTGGGTGGAGAGGAGAGGAGTGGAGAGTGTGTTGAATTTTTGGTTAAATTAGCTGAGTCAGAGCGAGGATTTATTTTGCAAGAAATAAATGTTTTTGAACTTCTCAAACTCCGTGAACTTTTCACGGTAGAATTTTTAACCAATTTTGAGAATAAATCGCTGTTTGGTTTTTGCTTAAATTGTATCTGAATGGTCTTATATTTTAGAAATTTTTTATCTAACCTGCTTTAATACTTGTAACAGAAATTTAGTGTTCTGATAATTAATAATTATTTGCCACGAGCGTTGGTATTCGACAACAATTTTCGGACCTTGTAAAACTGTAGAGTACCCACTTTTCTACATGTCGAAAACCTTAACCTTGTCGAAAACTCTTAAACATTCTAGAAGTTCGTTTCTTTGTATTGTAATTGATGAAGGTAAATTGTTCAGAGTTTTCGACAATTTTGTGTAATCTACTCCAATTCGGTTTGGTAGTCTACCGTAGGTATGTGACATGTCGAAAAGGTCCAAAACTCGACAAAGTATTCAACATGACAACCCAGTTTGCAGCTTAAGAAACCCATCTTCGGTTGAAATATCACTTAATTTCGAAAAGAAATCGTTGTATTTAATTTTTTTAAAAGCTTTTTGTTTTCTTTGTTGTTGTTAAAGTAGTCTTCTAAAAGAAAAGCGTCAATTTATTTATTAATCGTTGGAGCTAAAGAAGTTTACTGAAATTGAAATTACATGAGAGTCCTTTGGGTAAAATTTTATTTTGGTTGGTGTGATTTTTTTCGAGAATCTCTTATACGATCCTCGATACTGAAAAGTTTAATTTAAAAAACAAAATTTTTTTTCCACAAAAATCTGAATGATTAATGCAAAATTCTCTGCCTGCCTGTGCATCAGTTTTGTTTCGAATCATATCTTTCTGGTGGTTATTTTGTGTTTTTTTTTTCATTTTGCTCTTCCTGTCTTTACAGTCTCCAAGGCCAAAATATTAGCCAGCCCCGAGCTGTTCTTCAAGAGTGGTAGCGATATCAATCTGACGTGTACCGCTCAAGAGGCTCCGGTGCCAACAACGTACATCTATTGGTACAAAGACGGCGATTTGATCAATTATTCGGAGCGAGGCGGTATCAATGTTCTCACAGAACGTCTGACGAAGACCAGCCAGTTGGTGATAGCACGAGTGGTGCCAGCAGATTCGGGCAATTATACCTGTTTGCCGAGCTACTCTGGTGAGTCTTAAAGAAAAGAGAGATCATTGTTTTGTCGGTCATGAATACAGTCGAATATTACAAAAATTTTCTGTTTTCTGTACTTGTTAAGAATAAAAAAAAACTTTTAGAATTTAAAATTTAAAGCTTTGTTGGTTTGTTGATTACTAAATGACTGGCAATTATTTGTGTTATCAAATTTCATAGAACATAATTTTTTTGTTCTCTACGAAGGGGTTGATGTTATTGTCATCGATTCAGTTAAAATAACGCGTTTGGATCACAAATCACTTCATTTCAGTTCAGTTTCAGTGTTTTTGCTATTGAGGCCGTTCGAGATTTATTTTGTTTAATTATCGTTTCAGTGACTGTTCAATGAATAGACCGTTGATATCACAGTCATGTTGAACGACAAAATCGCTTGTTTTTTCCAAATAAATTTTTTTCTTTTTTTTTTGTACAAAAAAAAAATTTTTTTTTTTACCCAAATAAATTTTTTTTTATTTTTTTTTTTACCCAAATAAATTTTTTTTTTACTCAAATAAATTTTTTTTTACCAAATAAAAAAAAATATTTTCACATAAACTTTATTAAATCCTTTCTGGATTTTTTTTTACCGAGAGAGAAAAATTTAAAAAAAAACTCCCAAGCACACACACACAGACACATCAATAGATATTCACTAAAAGTAGTTGAAAATCAATCAGTTTCTCATTTATTTACATAAAAGCTATCGTTCTTCCTACCCACGCACACACACACACACACACACACATACGCATACACACAAACATACGCATATTTTTTGCATAAATTGACTGACGGTGATGCAAGTGCTGCCAGTTTGTTTGGAATTTTTTTATGAGCTCAGTAAATTTGTTTGTTGGCTTGAATTGTTTTCGAGTCGAATGCGATTCGCTCCGATTCCATACGATTCAATTTTCATTAAATGCATTTTAGTGAGGTCTGAAAAACACTGCACCCCCTCCTTCCCCCCTTCCCCCTTCTCCCTTCCACCATCGCCCACAAATTCAGTAGAAAGAAATGTAAATTACGAACGCTTTCAATTCCGATTCATCGAAAGAGGTGCCACCTATGGAAATTCTAAAGATATTCTCTCTCTCTCTCTGATCTCGCATACGCATATTAAAAATCAATTCACATTGACTGCACACTTTATGGTCCTTCCGAGCACCGCCTCCTTGCCAGCGGTGCATGTGTCCTGGCAGTTTGTACTCTTGTCAATCCTGCTGCTTCGACTTCTTCAACGCATTCCATAGATTTTTTCCTTGTTGGCCATTATTTGGTTCCGCCCTGAGTTCATAAAAAAAATTCTGTCACAGCGCATTTCTTTCCCTTCCACCACCCCCGCACACACGCACACACACCCTTCCCGCACTTTCGTCTTCTGACTTCTTCGCCAAAGGAAACGGACACGGAAAAGGAAAGAAGGAGAGAAGATGAAGAGAAATTTTATGACTCAATCGTGTGGCATTGTTTGCCCGATATTATCGTTTTTCTTCTTCTTTAAAAAATGTACTGAGCTTGCGAAATTTATATGAGGAAGGGTTGGGGTAGGGGCGTTGTTGCTTTAACTTCTTTTTCTAGCAGCATAATTTCACATGACTAAGCTTTTAAAAAGAAAATCCACTGGCAAAGGACAAATTTGCCAACGCGTTAAATCTGGGTTAATAAAGGATTTATACTTTGATATAATGACAGCGCGATGGAGAGGTGCGATAGAGGGGTGCGACGGAGGGTTGCTGCCGCATAAAAAAGAACTCCTTTTCTTTATCTTTCGTTTACTTAAAATTTAAATAGTTAAGGATTAAACATTGACAGCACTTTGTTGCCCTGAAAAGCAAAAACTGTTTAACAGTTTTCTCATTAATTCTGAAAATTAAAACAGCTGCTTTTAATTTTTCTCATCAATCTTTATGCAGAGTTTCATTGATTAATTTTTTAAAGCAAAAAAATTCGATTAAACTATAACCGAGAAAAGCCACCAGGCGTAGTATGATTCTCGAGAGCTCTCCGTAGAGGCAACACTGAAGTGGACAGGCCCGAATATTTTCATGGCAAAGCTTGCATGTATTCGACGCACACGCAGCTTCAAGCAACCTCAACACTGAAGTGTTCAGGCTTACAATAATTACGAATGAACTTCAAACCGGTTTGCGGCAGGATTTCAATTTCAGCAAAGCCTGCACAAAGCAGTCGGACAAAAAGCCCTTGCAAGCCACTTTTTTGTCGGTCCTTGAGGTTGTTCCGACACAAAGTCGGAAAATTCGCAAACCAAAGGATTAAAGCAGAAACTGCAGCGTTGTGCAATTAATCCTCAAAAGTTCAAAAAGTTCTTTGCATGCCGAAAAGACTTAAGCGGCAAGAGATGACGCACTTTCAACAGAGTATCAAGAATAAAATTGAGTTAATATTATTTTCAAAAGTAGGTACCGGCTGAGACCATCGCAGTAAAGCAGTTGAAGTTTCCAAATAATCAAACCGAAGCCACAACAACAATGTATGTTCTTAATCGATTTCTGGACATGAAAATGGAAAAATTAGCAATACAAACTAATTCTGGAATTGCTCTGGTTTCAGTGCTGAACTCTGAAACCAGTGCACTCCTCGTTAAAAAGAGCCCTTTAAAGACATACCAGAGTGTATAACATAATATACATATATATATGTATGTACATACGATAAATAAAACAACTACGAAGAAATGAGATCCTGCAAATCACTTTGCTCAAACAAACTTAAATTAAAACCATTCCTTCATCAATATTTGCATAGAAGCAGCCGCAACAGCAGAGCAAAGAGTCGACAAATTAGTAAGAAAGACAAGGAAGGGCGGGGCGGGGCGGGGCGGGGGAGGTAGGCAAAAATCTTTAAAATGTATAGAGTATTAAGAAAGGAAGGAAAGAAGGTAGAAACTAAGAGAATCTGCATTAGTTTCTTATAGCACGAAACTAAAACTTAAAATAAACACATAAGAATCAACACAAGGACAAATCAAACCACAAACACACACACAAACACACACACACACACACGCGTACATATACACCCACTTGTGTGTGTGTGTGTGTGTGTGTGTGTGTGTGTGTGTCGACATTTTACTTGAACACCCATCAGAAGCACTTGACCCGGCAGGAAAGAGTAAAAAACCGTCGCCGACGATAATGACGCTAATGAAACATTCTTGAATTAAAGACTTTTAATCACTAAAATTAAGCTTAAGCGGTTGCCAGTTCTTGAAAATGTTAGTTACTTTATAGAAAAAAAAAAACATTATTTTATATTAAAATTAATAAAAGAGGTCTTTATACGAAAATGCTGATGAAAAATAGGTTCCATTCATATTATCTTTTAATTACGATATCATGAAAACATTATATCACTATAAACATTATATCATTATAGTCACTTTGTAGAAAACTTAATAATTAAAATTTAATAAAATAAATTTAATAATTTTTGGATTTTTATAAGTTGCATTAGATTGTCTTTTTCAACACTTTAAAGCATACAAGACTTTTTCTCTCTGGGTTTGTGGCAAATAAACTGAATGCTTTGCTTCGTAAAGAAAGAAGACTTTTAAGAGACTTTTAAGAGAAAATAATTTTATATTTGTTAAGGTATATATGTGTGGGTGACTGTGTGTGTGTGTGTGTGTGTGTGTGTTTGCGAGTGCTATTTGTTGCAGCCATTGGTAATTGTCTTCTAATTAAAGTCATTCTCAGTTTACAACAACGATAGTACGACAGTTCTACTGCAGCCACTTGCGCTCGGTCTCAGCTGAGATAACGACTAACTATTTCTTGTTTCTTTCTATTTACTCTTAATGTTAGCATTTTCTTATTGTCCTTGCCGTTTGTTTGCATTATGCCCGCAGTTATTCTTACAGCCAGCAGCGGGTTAAGTCAAGGCGGTTTTAAGCGGTGAAAATTTTGAGACTTTGAAATTGTAGTAAAAAAAAAAGTTTTGAAGAAAATACGTATGATAATGATGAGGATTTCAGGACGAAAATACACTCATCATTACGCATGAGAATAATGTCTACACAAAAAAATTGAAATAATTTTCAGGGCAAGGAATAATAATCAACTGTTAACTTAAAGTTTAAAAACTTCAATAATATTCCAACATTTTTCCATCGCAAATTATTTCGCTTCACACCTGACGCTTGCTTGTTGGCCGCTTTCTTATTCTGCTTTCTTTTGCAGACTCTGACAGCGTGCTGGTGCATGTGATTAAGAGCGAGTATCCCGCAGCAATGCAGCACGAGCGAGCTGCGCGCCTCTCGATGCCGCAACTGCCGTGGTGGTGGTGGTGCTTCGGTCTGCTCTTGACTTCGGCCATCAGGTCGATTTTAATTAAAGGAACTCTCGATGGCGGCGGCGGCAGCATCAATAGTACTCGCAGATAGTACGATATAAAAAATGGAGCGTATCGATAACATTAACATGGTCCGGGAGAGAAAACGAACGAACATTTTTGTATGCAAAGAGGATGGATGGATGCTGTCGGGCAAGTAATGAAAAACCGCAAAAACAAAACAACTAACATTTAATATTATAAACAAAAAATCAAAATAAGTACTTAAATGCGAACATTTGTATACGAGAAAAAATCAAGTTTAATGAAACCAAAAAAAAAACCATACATAATACAGTTTTTCTGGAATTTTTCGAATATAAAGTTTTTTAATTATAAATATTATCAATTAATTAAAAAAATTAAATTAAATTCCTTAAGAAATGTATTTCTTCTAAATTCCTTTTTTTTCATATTTAAATTTTTATTTATTCTTTATTTTCATAATATTTTATTTTGCAAAAACAATGCAATTTATTTTATTTTTCATCCAAAGCTATTTATTAAATTTAAAGAAAATTACACGAGTTTGCGGTTAACATGGAAATTCTCTTTAATTAATTTGTCAAGTAGAAAAGAAAACAAATTCCTAAAATCGAAAATACAATAAAAGCCATTTTGTAAATATGTATGTAAATCGAATAATTTAACAATGTCGTCAGCAATCTGATAATATCAATATGGAAATAAGCCAATAAGTAAATATCTTCAAATAAAAAGACGAAAGTAAACTAACAAATAAACAATAACTCTTGAGCTTGAGCTCTACGAGCAAGCAACTTGAGGTAAATTTAGATTATAGAGACCAATGAGACGTGCTTTGATAAAGATAATGAATTAATGAATCGAATGAGCAAGATTTTCTGTCATCATCCTCAGATCGACCGAATTGCATTTAAATCAAGATTTTTGTTTGATTTTTGTTTTTAGTATCAATTAGTAACGTAAGTCAAATAAATATTAAGACTTACATATATCAAACAAATATAGTTTGCTTTGTGTAAGCAAAAGATTTTAAATCTAATTAAATCCAGACTTGATGTGCTCAAATATGGAAATTTGAAAGCCGTAAAAACTACACTTTCTAAATAAACCGTGAATAAAAATCAAATTAGATAAAATAAACTCCAATCAAATCAAAATCGATCTTAATTAAAAACCGTGTATAAGAAAGCAAAACGCAGAAAATCCCAATAAATGCATTTTTAATACATTTAATGTATGTATGTACATAAAAAACATGACTTTTATTTTTAACTATGATGAGTATTGTTAATTAGAGTTTAAATAATATGCGATTAAAGAAAAAATCTTGGGCGACCTAAGGAGCTTCCGAAGGGAATACTGGCTTTTCATACCAGTTTCACGTTTTCTATAGTGTCATAAATAAAATATCAATATTTACGAGTTCTTTTGTGCAAATTTTTACGAAAGTTACGCGATGTGGAATATTAAACAGAATTTTGTTCCGATTTTTACTAACTTTTATTCGATCATTTCAGCAACTTCTACACCGAGGGAAAAAACGTAGTAAAATCAAATAATGTTACTTTAAATTAAATATTTTTCATTATGATTTTTAAGTAAAAGCCAAAATATTAAGCAAACAAACAAGAAACAACCTAAAATATGAAACCAGCAAACGAATATTTAAATTAAATAATTTGTTAGTAAAATGAATTTTGTGAGTTTTTAGTTTTAATATAATAAATATTTAAATTGAGTATAGAATTATTTGTTCTTCAAAATAATGTCGTATTAAAAGTGATAAACACGGTGGTTGTTTTAAATATTATCGATTAATAAAGATGTTTTTGAAAATATTTCTAGTTACTTCCGGAACCTAATATTTTTGCGCTTAAAATGAATATGTTTTATCTTAGATTTGAAGATGTACTTTTGAATATGGCAATTATTATAATCAAATACAAAATATTCAATTGTTTAGCTTCTCATTTTTCTCGGTGTAAGAATGTCTTCTGTATACAAATCAAAAGACGTTACCGACACAGAATTATTCACTGATAAGCCTCTCAAAGAGAAAGAGGAAATAGCGGAAATGATGACTTCGGTAATGACCTCCTCGCTCTAAGTGAAGTGAAGTGAAGTGAAGTGAAGTGAAGTGTTGTGGATGATGCACTTTAATCTGAAATCTGTGCACAATCATTCTCTTGGAAAACATGAAAGCATCTGATGTCATCTTCTGCAGAATAATTATAAAATCCAATAAAAGTTCATGGAAATTTAGTTTATGAAAATTACTATATGTATAGAGGTTATCATTTCCTTTTATTATTTCAAATGTTTACAAACAGCTATTGCATTAAATTATTGCACACATTTACACTAACACACACACACACACACACACACACACACACACACACACACACACACACACTAACTAAATCTTGTATTTACAAGATTCTCAAATTATTAATTATTTTAACTGAAATTTATTCTCTATAGCAAGATATTG
Organism: Conops quadrifasciatus; assembly: GCA_949752815.1. NCBI lineage: Eukaryota > Metazoa > Arthropoda > Insecta > Diptera > Conopidae > Conops > Conops quadrifasciatus. The sequence continues at coordinate 17,721,174 of OX457078.1, read as the reverse complement.
TTACCATCCATCCATCAAACGAATAGATCAGACAGAGTGCAATTAATAAATTTATTGCAAAATGAATATGTAAGGCACAATAGAATGGTAAGAATGGTAATGGTAATGGTAATGGTAATAGAATGGTAGGATTATGGTAAGCCTGTCTCTGTGTCCCTGTAGAAAAAAAGGGCAGTCGCCTGCATATGTTTTCCCGTTTACGAAATGGTGGTCAATGAATGGTAGTTTCTTGAAAGGGTCCAGGAAACGATAATGCATTCTGCAACCTGCTTGCTAAAGAAGGCGCAGCTAAATTTCTTCTCGCATTAACTCGCACCGACAACACGAGATGAAATATGTGCGCATATGTAAAAATTGAGTTGGGGAAAAAGTATTCGGCGTTTTTTCTCATCGCTTCACTGTAAGTGTCACAACTTTAAAACGGTTAGTTGCATCTGGCAACTTTTTTTTTTTCTTTCCCTTAATAGGTGACATATCGGCTGATAATTTGTGAGAAATTTATTGAGATTCGTGCGTCGTCTTAAATGTTATTGCGAAAAGCACCTGTATCAGTTTTTCTAAGATGAAACTCCGGAATTCTACAAGAAAGGTAGTTGAAAAGAATGAACAATATTTGGATTAAAAAAAAATGTTTGTTCATACACAAAAAAAAAATGTTTTAAAAAAACGCCGAATACTTTTTCCCCAACATCAAATACTATTTACGAAGGTAAAAATTTTCAAATATTTTTTTAAATAATTATTATTAAATAATTATGTCAATGTTTTATAAGCTTAAAATAGCTAAGTACAAGTAATTTTTTTTTGTTTTTCAAATATCGTAGTTTTTTCAATAAATTGCTATTTTTGTTTTTAGATTGAGGAGGAAAATTTCGTAAAAGAAAGAAGAAAACGTGTTTTTTTTTTTTTTTTCAAATTGAACATACAATTAATTGTTGATTGAATCAATCCTCGGTTGGCGTGTTCATATTGCTGTGTTCAATTACAATACGTTGATCTTGTCGTCCATAAAACCTATTGACCATCTTCGACAAAATGCCTTCGACACGCACGATAATTTCCTACTGGGATGGCAGTGTATGCCTGCGTGTGTGTGCATTTTAATGTATGTACACATCATATCGTTCAATTAATGAGGCCCGTACCGTATGCTCGGTTACATTTTAATGTTGGCTTCGGATTTTCAGCAACGACCAAATCAACTCAGTTTGGGTGAAAGCGTAACCAATATGTTAGCAAGATACACGAGCATAACGCACGCACTGAAGTATGTAAGTATGTAAGTGTGCAATGTAAGCAATGTAAATTAGTGTAAGCAACGGATGGAATAAGAATGGATGAAGAGCAGTAATGTCGACCACCGAAATGACTAACATTGCGTTTAGCATATTTTAAGCAAATACGATTGTATAGTAACTCGGTAGAGCACTCAATTGTATTTGTATGCGTGGAATCCATGACTTGTACTCGCATATGCCAGTGTATATGTGATATGGATGGCTTAGAAGCAATATTTAACCCTTATGTTTACAAACTTTTCAAGCTACACTGTTGTACGGACTAGGTCTATAGTATAGAGAGACCTATAGAAAGTTACTGCGAAATATATGTTCTATTAGGATGATGATGCTGTTGAAAGAAACGAGATTTTTGTTAGTGATAATTTTTTTTTTTGGTTTGTAGAATGTCCAAAGAATGTAAATTAAAGGAAACTTTGACAATGCCGTCTTTCTAATGCAAAATATTCGGCAATCTAAAGCGACAGAATGGTTCCGTTGCGAACTAAAAGGAAATTTTCTCCTCTTTTTTTTTGCAAATTCTGCAATTATCATATAAAAGTCCTTTCAATATAATAGAAATTAGGTAGACTATTATAAGCCTGGTTGAATATAACTGTTCGAGAATTCTTCCCAGAAAAGAGAGGTCACCCTAGAGTTTTGCATTTTTTCAATAGATTGAAAAATAGCTAAAAAGATCGAAAAGTCTATATAAGTACAAATATCTGTCTTATTTAATTTGCTTACGAATTAAGGATAACCACGAATTTCATGGTTCTGAGCAAAATATTCTGTATAGCTCTAGGTCTGGCCATCTGACCTATCTGTAGACACAAGGATTAATGTACGAAATCTCGGTCATTTAACAGTTTGTGAAAATATTCACGAACTTGCTTAATGCATGCTTATTTCTTCATTGATGCATGTAAATGTATGGGAATTTTCGTCGTACATACACGCATTGATATTAATGCTGTTCTCAGCTAAATTGTATAAATTTTGCAGCCGGTGACAATCTGCGATTTCTATGAGCATTTAATTAACATCAGTGAGCAGTCGTCAGTGCTGCTGACTTGATGTTCAAATTGCATCGCGCTGAGGCCTCACGAGCATTCTTGTTGGTTTGTCATTGGTTTGTTGGCAACCATTTTATCAGGGTTACTCCCCGAAAAATCTAGATAAACTTCTTTTTTTTTAAATGACATTTTTTTAGCATTTCAAAGAATGTTACTTCAGCAGAGGCTTTAGCACTTTTATGCCAACAAATTTCTAAACGCACAGAATGTATTTTACTTTGATTTTAATTTAATGGATTTTAAAATGTTAAAATTTAAAAGAACACATAAACATAAAAGAAATGTAAATACTTTTTCTGCGAAGACTCAGTTTCAGTTGTCTTGCAATTATTTTCTTTTGATATTTTATGGAAAAGCTGAAGTTGAAAATTGCACAAATAGTTCCATAAAAAGCGAAAGTTAGTGCAACGATCTTCGGTAGGTTTTCCTTGGGGCATTATTGTCGTTGTTAAGCTTATGGTTTTGGTAGCAAAATAATTATGGTGAATTTTGTTTACCTTTTGTTTCCTTTTTGAGGGTCCTCTTGTTTTCTTGCGGCATTTTTATTCTAATTATTATTAAAATCTTCTGCATATTTGATAAAATTCTCAAAAATATTTCTATTTTCAACAGAAACTTAACACAAATTGCATTTTAAAAACCATTAGTTGCAAGATGGAATTGAAACTCATAGAAAGGAAGTTTATTACTATTATTATACTATACTATTATACTATTATAATACTATTATTATTATTTCAATTTCTCTATTAATTTTAAATCCTTCTTAAAGCATGTAAAGTGCACTTCAAACACCGAAAAAATATCAACTTTAAAAAAATTTTAATTTTCAATCTACATATTTTCCTTCTCTTCTTCTTCTTTTTCTTCTTTTCTTCTTCTTCTTTTTCTTCTTCTTCGTCTTCCTTTTTATAGAGTTAGAGTTAATGAAGTGTAAAAAGACTTTAAAGAGCGAAAAACTTAAACATAAAAAAATTTTAGTTTTCAGACTTCAGAGACCAAAAAATGTCAACTTAAAAAATTTCAAAATATTTTCTCTACCTTCTTCTTCTTCTTCTCTGCTTTGCTGTCTCGTAGAATATTTTTAAATTCTACTCTAAGATTTCTTAATTTCTTTAGTAATGAATGAATTTAATTTTAATAAACCCCATTTAGTGAATGATACGTACTGATACGAGTATATACGCTCACACACATACAACGTTAAATGAATAAAAGTGAATTAAAGTGACTTCTCGACTAGTACCGCAAAGAATCTCCCTCTGATAATCATGGGCACTAAAAGGACGAGAGCTTGTCAATGTTCATGTAAATTGCTCTGAGTAAAAATAATTTATATAGAAAACTGGCGTGATGCGGTAAATTTTTGAAGAAAATTTAAGCTAAACTGAAAATTTCGAAAGAAAAAATGGGAAAATCTAATTAAAAGTTTTACATTTCTGTTTTTTAAGTTGCGAAAAATTATACGTTCTGCTCATCTGGGTTGTCATATCAAATACTTTTTCGAGTTTTCGAAATTTTCGACAAATGTCGAATACCTACGGTAGACTACCAAACCAAATTGGAGTAGATTACACAAAATTGTCGAAAACTCTGAAAAATGTACCTTCATCAATTACAATAAAAACAAATGAACGCTACAAAGATTTTTCGTTCTTGAATGTTTAAGAGTTTTCGAGTTTTCGACAAGGTTAAGGGTTTTCGACATACAGTTTTCGACGTAGACTACATACAAGGTCCAAAAATTCTTGTCGAATGCCAACCCTGATGTTCATAATAGTTAAATTACGTCGTTAGTTAAGGAGTTTGAGAAGACAGATCGAGCATCATCCATATCAGCCGAGCTTATTGTTTTTAAACCTTTTGAAATTGGTACTTTTGTATTAATACTCTAGGTTATTTACTTATTTATTATTTATTTATTTATTTGTGGTTTAATATCGTTAAAGTAGATTCAATTTTTATATGATTTAAAATATTGTTGTTTTAGCTCCATTCAAAATACTTCCGCCATAACATCCTGCTTTACCCTACTATGAAAATTACAAAAAAAAAAAACAAAAACCACAATAGTATAGTTAGTAAAAACCAACAACAACAGGCTACAGACAGCAGCAATAAAAAAATAAAGGTTAAGACTTTGAGAGTAGTTTTTAATTAAATCCTGACCACATTTACTGTGTGTGATTGTATGAGCGTATGTACGAGCGTATGTACGTATCTATATGTCACCAGTACCGCAATTGATTAAATCAATTTTAGAGCATCGTATGGAATGAAAAGATTACATACCAGTAAGCACTCAACACAATTTATAATCTTCTTTTTCTCTATGGCTTAAGAAATGTATAAACGAATGCATTCACATCAATCAATGCCGAGCAATCCTTGTAGAACGAAATCGTACATACTCATCTAGCCATCTGCAAGTGCAATGACCAATATCGGTTTTGATTTCGTGTTCGAATTCGATTTATGGAAATTACTTTATTTGCAAAGCCATCAATCATCATCTTCATTCTCAATTTAATTTTATTTCATTTAAATATATTGCAAACCTCAATTTTCACAATATTTTATATAAATGTTAAGACACTTTATAGTACAATAAAATAATTAAAAGCTATTGAATGTTATTGATCCGAAATAATCAGCAGTTAAATGCAATTTAAGCACAACAAACAAACAAACAAACAAACAAACACACAACAACAGCAACAACTTTTGTAACAGTAATATTGAGTATATACAATAGTAAAATTTACTTCAAAATTCAAAATTTTAGAAAGTCAGAGCCATTAAAAGTATGTAGTTTTATCCAAAATAGACTTTAGGAAGTTTTTTTTCAAATCAAACACATACTATTTTTTGCTTTTATGGATTTTCTAATTCAATTATCACGTACTGTCTATGACAATAACATATAGTTTGTCTGAGAGATGATTTTAAAGGCATCAATTCGGAAAACCAAATTTTGTAATTCTTCAATTGTGGAGAATTGTGTGGAATTGAAGTTAGCAACACTTCAATGAACAGCAGCAATGTTTTCATTCCAACATTCCAGCTGTTTTTGAAAGAAGAAAGTATCAATTTCTGCAACAAAAATTCTGATCTCGATTTCGGCTTCGACTGCGGGGAGTATCCAAAATCCTCAAAAAGCTCTAATCTGTTCTCTAATTTATTTGAAATTCTCTTAGCCGGTATAATTTTAGATATCTTCCTAAAGAATACTTGTCCAAACATAAATTGTTACAAAATTTCACTTTGAGTTTGGAGAAAAAATCATAAAGAAAAACTGCAGAGGTACAAATTGTAAAATTGCATCCGCAATAAGAAGTTTTGATGGCGGCGCGCGGTGTACACAATGTATGAAGACTACGTATAATGTATGGAACACAGTGGAAAAGAAACAGGCGCCAAATATGTCGACTTTTTTGTCGTTTTTTTTTTAAACCGAAGTGATTTTTATCAGTCATTCAATCATTGTCTGCTCACCCTGCAGACATCCGAAGCATTTCGGTAAGGAGCCAATTTGTTCATCCGCTGTGCCGCGCCGCGCTGGCGATGCAGAAACAATACCATTGCCGCGGTGCTGGTGATGGTGGTGGTGGTGGTGGTGGCCATCGTTACCGTCGCGGGGCGTTACCAGCAGTCGGTGCAGCGTATTTGCTGCCAAAAAGGTATTTTCTACACAAAAGAAAGAAATGTTTTAGCGAACGGATGTTCTTTACTTTCTAATGATTTTGTTGCTAAAGGGCAGAGTTGTTGTAAGAGTTGATTTTGTGTTGCTGTAAATTCCTTTGTTGCAATTCTTTATTTAAATTTTTTCTTTTTTTCTTGCTGTTTTGTTATTGGGTTGTGTTCTGGCGCTCTGGCAAAGTCAAAAGGCAGCTGCAGCAGCACGTTTTCGATAAATTGAACAAAGTAACATAAAAAATAGTATTCGATCAAAACAACTCCCAAAGCATCCAGACTCTAGAAGAGCAGAGCAAAGCAGAGCAAGGGGAGAGGCGAGATGATGACGAGCACCAGGTAAGGAAAAAGAGTATGTACTTCTTCAAAAAATATGGGCAAAGGTAACTTAAAGTTGATAAGATATTCCCGTTTAAACTTGTTCTCTTCTCTATTCCCGTTTAAACTTTTTCTCTTATCCCTAAACTTTGTTGCTTTCAAAAATTTCATATCATCACAATCCTAATATTTCCATATTTTTATTATTGCTATCGTTGTCGTTATCGTTGTCGTTGTTTTCGGCATATAGCTTCGGTACTTTTTTAGGGATTTTCTTTATTCAAAAAGAGTTCTTAAGATCCAAATAGTGGCTTTAAAAAGCCTGAAAGATTATCATAATCTGTTTATAAGAAGCAAAGTTGTGATCGCTAGAGTAATGTGCAAGATAAAAGCGAAACATTTTGTTATACAATATGAACATGACGATTCAAGAAGCTAAGTTTTTCGTTGTAATAAATAACAGCAGAGTACAAAAATGGTACAACTACAAAATGCTGAAATCATTTAAAATGAATAATATGAATGAATGAATAAAATTCATTGTCATCCCAGAAATGTTCCATTTTTTCACAAAAAAATGACTGGACTCAAAAATAAAATTGAAATTCAAGTATTTTTATCGAAAAATCTTTGTAGCGTTCATTTGTTCTTATTGTAATTGATGAAGGTGCATTTTTCAGAGTTTTCGACAATTTTGTGTAATCTACTTCAATTTGGTTTGGTAGTCTACCGTAGGTATTCGACATTCGTCGAATGTGTCGAAGACTCAACAAAGTATTCGAATGACAACTCAGGCTGGGAACATTCAGAAATCACGCTTTTTCGCTCCGCATTATTCTATCAATCCGTCCCGACGACTTTTCTCATTTCTCTCCAAAACGCGGTGCAGCGCCCAACACCAAAATCAAAATCACAAAAGGTTCAAAACTTTTGAATTGATTAAAACTTTCTGACGAATCTTTTTGGTTCAAATGGAAATATTCTTAAAGATTTGTAACTCATTCGTTAAAATAGAGAAGAAAAACGTCCGGGCACACTTCTCCCAAATTTTAAATTCGCGGCCGTATCTAGCCGGTTTTTTTGTCCTTTGTTGCATTGTTTTATTCGTTGACGCCTTATCGCACGAACAACTTTTTGCCCACTTTTTTTTTTTTTTGCATTCGCAATTTTTGTGCGAGCACCATAATGAAGCGTAAGAAGCGTCGGTGAAAAAAGGAAATGAAAAACGACACCAAAGCAAATCAAGCAACCGACCGAATCCAATCTTTCAGTCCTTCGGGGGCAAGGGCAGGTTAGGAAGAGGACAAACAAACTGATACAAAACCCAAAAGTCAAATCGTGTTAAGAATAATGAAGAAAAAGGAGTATGAACGAAAGGCAGGGAAGAATTCCGTGAAGGAAATAATAAAAAAATTAAATTTTAAAAAAATTAAGAATTCTAATTGTAACTTCTAAGGATGGAGAGATGGATAGAAAGAGACTGGAAAGCAAAAAAATTATAACAATCAAGGTACATAACTTTTAAGCTAAAGCATAAAAGAATAAAAGATTATACGAAATCTATGAAAAATTTGTAATAAAAAGGAATAGAGCAGCAGCAGCAGCAGCAGCGGTAAAAGGAATTGCTAAAGCTTAACAATTAAGAATTAGGAAATTTTTAACATCAGAAGAATCAAAAGGAATAATTTTCAATGAAAAGCGATAAAGGTAAGAAGACGAAGAAAAGAAAATGATTAATATTAAAAATTTATGAGTTCAGAAAGAAGGATAATGCTACAGCATAAAGTCCTTAAAATCAATCATTATTAAGGAATTAGCGTTTAACAAAAGATAAATAACTAAGTAATTTATGCAGACAACTTCAAAGAAAATAAAGAATTATAATATTACATTTAAATATATGTATTCAATAAAAAAAATATATATCGAATTTGTAGAAAGTTGAGAATATTTTAAAGTTCACAGAGCAAGACTGGTGAGAAAAATTAACGTCGTCTCGTTGTCGCCTTCATATCGTATGTTAGTTTACGCAATGAAAACTTTTTATAGTACGATTCCATAAACAACATTACGCTTTACCGCAGCTGGCGATTTGGTCAACAGCTGCATCGAAAGTGCGGCTATAAATTCTCAGTCAACCATTGAATTGCGTCCACAAAACCATAGCACTTCACCCACACACACACATGTCCACCACAAATATATACATATGTACACCCACACATGATCCAACGATCATCACACTGACGCAGTTCTATTTTTCATCAGGAAACGGTTGTTATTGTTGTTGCTGGCTGTGTGTGGTTGGTCGGTTAGACCTGACCGGACGCCTTCGATGAATCGAAATATTTCGCTTCCACTCAGAATTTCGCCAATAAACACAGAAAATCAACTTCCGTTTCAGCGTTTGTACAACTCAAGGACTCCAACTAGCACGAAATGGTATGTCCGGCACTGTCGACGTGGTTCGATATTCGTTGTTCGACTGCTACCGTCGTCGCAATGACTGTTTGAATGCGTTCCCCAGAGTGACATTTTTAGAGTTAATCGCACCATAGAATGCACTCGGCCTCAGGCACGGCGAGGGTTGGCCAGCAAACTCATCAAGAGGTGTGAAGCCGCTCGTCCCCGAGGCGGCAATGTGCAAACGCCAAACGGCTAACGGCAAACGCCAAACGGAAACGGAAACGGAAGTAGTAGTTACCACACCATGATACCATGGTCGGTCATAACAATGATTGTGCCATTTTGGCCAATTGCTGAGGCGTTGTCAAAAGTCCAGGAATCTGTGGAAAAGCTTGTGCGACAGGGCGCGACGACAGTAAACGATGCCGAACCTTAAAAGTTGGGCTCATTTAAGAGTATTGTTCGAAGCGTGCGAGTGTGAGGTTAGTTTTTTTTTGGTTTTTTTACTTTCAATGGTTTTGCAATTAGATTGCATATATACATATGTACGTATATATATGAGTACGTGGATATATGTATAATGTGGACACGTTTCACGGAGGTATTTTCTGCAGCTGTCGCTTTTTTTAAGAGCATGGTGTAGTTTTTCTTGCTTTTTGTTCGTACTAAAATGACTAAAGTTGCTTCACAAATTTTGAAAACATTTTTCCCAGCAAAAATAAAAAAAAAAAACGAAGTAGGTACCTAAAAAAATTACTTCTTTAAAAAATTAGTTTTCTTAAAAAAAAAACTTTAGTGAAGCCAAAATTTTTCTCACGTTCATTTAAAAGCTTCTCGCATCATTTGAACGCTTTTAGCTGCCAAGTGTAAAGCCAGTAACAGTTATGGAGATATCGAAGCGTAGCGTTTAGTAATTGCTTTAACTGTTTTTGCACCTCTTCACATTAACCGGCTTGCCACTTTGACCTCAGCCCTTCCTTCCTTCCTTCGTCCTGAACTAATCTAAAAATAATATCAATTTAGCCAAGGATTTCGTTTTGAAAATTCAAACGCAGGCAGTCACAATCAAACGAACTATAGTCACGCATCTTCAACGCCGAGGTAAGAAGTTCGTTGACAACGCAATTTTATTTTCCAAATGAATGGAGAAAAGCAAAAATACAAATGAAAACTAAAGCAAAAACAAACGCAAACGCAAACGCGAACAAATGGAGCGTGGAAAGTGAAAAACCCAAAAGGGAAATAACAAGAAAAATTGTTGTTTCTTGAGCGCTACTTGTTCCAAGAATGGCGAGTACGTGAGACGGAAGTACGTGAGTGCAGAATTTTTCGGTTGTGGAAATCGTATATGGATAATAAAGAGAAAATCCGTATACGCAACTCATGCTACTAACGCGATTAAGTCGTTCACAAACGCTCGCTATACGCAAAAAATGCTGACAACTGTAAGAAGCCAGCAAAGGCGATAACAGCACTATTAGCAGTTTTCTTCCGGAAGAAGAGATGGAGCAGAAAATGGTGATATTGGGAGGAAAAATCAAAAAAGAGGGGGGGGAAAGAACATAATAAAAGCATATGATGATTTCAACGCATCGAAGCGAAGAGAAGAATAGGCTTGTATGTAGTCTACGTCGAAAATTGTAAGGTGCTTTTCTACATGTCACATGTCGAAAACCTCAACCTTGTCGAAAACTCTTAAACTTATAAACAATAAACGCCTCAACGCTTCGTAGCGAAGAGAACGATTTAAAGACTCTATTTCAGGCATTTTATTGGTCTCTAAATGTGCTCTGTTTAAAGTAAAAAATTTCCAAATAAAATTGTGATAAAGAGTAAAATATTTTCTCGGGGAAAAACTTTGTCGGAAAAAGGAAATTAGTTATTTCTAAGCATTCCGAGAATATTTCTCTGCGATAGCGTTAGACGTGTTCAGTATTAATAGAACAGATTTATTATATTCGGAAATCAACCATTAATACTTTGCCCCACAATCAGAACGAAGCCGAACGAAGAAGAAAACGAAAATGAAAAAGGAAACGGAATAAATAAAAGTCTGCAAAGAAGATTTCAGTCAGTAATTTCATTAAAAAATTTCACATTCTGGCCGCTAGTTTTTCTTAATTTGATGAGATTTTATTGTAGAAATTGAGATAGTTCATTTGGAATCTCGATGGTATCGAGAGCAGAAAAAATGTTATCGAAAATTCTTTCGCATCAGCGCCAGGTAATTCCGGCATCCATTTCAATTCGATTCGAAGAGCGCACGAACAACGAACGGAAAATATTGTTTCGCAATACTTGTTGCATGAAGACGGGCGGACGAACGGTGTTGGGCGGTGGTAGACTTTTATCAATTCGCTGCTGATCCAATAATCCATTCTGCACGCACACAAAATCACATTCGTTCAGCATCAAATTCAACTTGATTCCTTGGAGGCCATGCCGAAAGAGTTCGGAATCGTACAGTTGACAGGTAGACGCACGCACTGACGTACCACGTATGTCACGTAATCCAATACTTCAGAAAAATACAGGATGTACTTAGCGTAGTATACTTCAAGTAGTTTTCGTTTTAGTTTTATTTTTAGTGGGTCGTATTGTTGTTGTTGTTGTTGTTGTTGTTGTTGTTGTGTTTGCTGACAACGCATTCGTGACCAATACGGAATTTCAAGTGTCATCAGCGTTTCACCTGGCAACGCTGACGCCTGACTTTTTCCGTTATGTTTCATGCGAAATGTCATGGGAAATACGTACATATTTTTTCTTGACGGCAATTCTTGGTGAAACGCGTGCTACAAATTTCATTTTAGATAGATTCTTTTGTGCTCACTAAAAACTGGATGAAATGAGGCAGATTAAATGAAACCAAGTTCCTCATTTTATGCGATTTTAGGTGCAAGAACAATCGCTGAATGTGTTTAAAGCAAATGTTGCACTTGAAGGTCGTACAAGTGTCAGCTTTAAGAAAGTCATAAAAAGACTAGGGCAAATAAACTCTCGAATAACACCGAGGGACGATATAATTCAAGACCGTATACTTCGCATAAAATGTGTATACTTTAAGACCGTATACTTCAAGATCGTATACTTTGCATAAAATGGGTATATTTTAAGAACGTATACTTCAAAACCGTATACCCCAAGAGTGTATACTTCAAAAGCGTATACTTTAAAACCGTATACTTCAAGACCATATACTTCAGGACCTTAGGACCTTAGGACCTCAGAACTTCAAGACCGTATACTCCAAGAGCGTATACTTCAAAAGCGTATACTTCAAGACATTATACTTCAAGACCGTATTCTTCAGGACCGTATACTTTTCATAAAATGGGTATATTTTAAGAACGTATACTTCAAAACCGTATACTCCAAGAGTGTATACTTCAAAAGCGTATACTTTAAAACCGTATACTTCAAGACCATATACTTCAGGACCTCAGGACTTCAAGACCGTATACTCCAAGAGCGTATACTTCAAAAGCGTATACTTCAAGACATTATACTTCAAGACCGTATTCTTCAGGACCGTATACTTTGCATAAAATGGGTATATTTTAAGAACGTATACTTCAAAACCGTATACTCCAAGAGTGTATACTTCAAAAGCGTATACTTTAAAACCGTATACTTCAAGACCATATACTTCAGGACCTTATACTTTAAGACCGTATACTTCAAGACCGTATACTTCAAGACCGTATACTTCAAGACCGTATACTTCAAGACCGTATACTTTAAGACCGTATACTTCAAAACCGTATACTTCAATACCGTATACTTCAAGACCGTATACTTTAAGACTGTATACTTCAAGACCAAATCGTATACTTCAAGACCATATACTTGAAAACCGTATACTTCAAGAACGTATACCCCAAGAGTGTATACTTCAAGATTTTTTTTACACGATTTTTTGTGACACGCTGTTCTATGGAACGTATGTACCGTGTAAAAACAGAATTAGGTGTACTTAAAGACCGTATACTTTAAGACCGTTTATTTCAAGACGTTTTACCTCAAAAAGGTATACATTAAGGCGGAGACGGTAATGACGGTATTGACTTCAAGACAATATATCGTACATACATACATCAAAACGCTCGTAATTCAAGACAGAACACTTCAGAAATCAAAAATCACGCAGGTTTCAACCTTCAAAGACTCACTCTAAAAGTCTTTCAACTGGATTGATAAACACTTTGAAACCAATACTTTCATTTAGTGAGGCACTGCCACTTCATTCATGCCTTCTAAAACCATCCTTTTCAAAGAAATTTTGTTGCAAGCAAAGTCACAAGAAGATGGCGTACAATCTTTACTCTTGATTTTAATAAACTCGTAATACGATTTGCTGCGAATGCGTTCAAAGCGAATATTCAAAGATAATATAAAATAAATCTGCTTGCATTAACAAGACGTACTTGAGGATTGAGAGCATAAATTAATAATTTTTATTAAAATATTTAATAGCGATAATAGCGATATACAAAAGATAATAATTTCGTTTCCTGCATTTAGAAGTCGTGACGGGAAAATAAAATAAATAAGATGCGGGGGAAAAGAGAAACGAATGTTAAGAAGAGATAAAGCCAAAAACTTGTCTTTATGAGGCTCCGAAATAAATACTATAAAACATGCTGGCCGTGCCAAGAGCAAGATTAAATCTTTCTGCGAATGATAAGCGCTTTCAGTCAGCGAGTGCTGGCAAATTTTCAGAGCAATTCTCGAAATCAGTTCGGTCTCCAGCTGCTTTATCAGCTGCATCAACTGCTGCCAGCTCCCGCCACGTTTGGGAGGAAGAAGGACGGGGCACGTCCTTCAACTTGCAGAACTTGAGCATTCCCGGCTGTCATAATATTGTACTTGTATTTACGCAATTCTCTTGCTCTTACCAGAGCGGGGCGGTTTTTTTTTTCGGGTATTTTTTTATGCTACGGATACATTTTTATCCACTTTCGGGGGTTTCCCACTCTCTCTGTGTGTGTGTGTGTCTCTATCTGTTCGCTCTTCCTCTTCTCGCTTGCTCCTTGTACACACTTCTTCACAGTTTGGTAGCTGCAATCTTCTTCCCGCTTCTTGCGGAAACACGAGACCATGAGTTACGATCATTGTAATGTGAGTCCGTGGCTGGGTGTGTGTGTGTGTGAGAGGTTGTATCGCAGCTGGTCCACTCCAACTAACTCGATTAGTCGAAGTGTGACACTGGGCGAGCAACAAAGTTGTTGCTATCGTTGTTGATGTGGTAGCTACTACCACTATGTACCACCATTGTCGCGCATCACGCTTATTTTATTAAATCCTGCCGAGTAAAACTTAATAAAATGCATCGAAGTATCCTTCGGTAACCGTCACTAAGCATCCGCGGTGTTATCACAGCGAGTAGTTAAGGGATGGTCTCTTTTTGTGGGTATAGCATTAGTTGGCGCAGTTTATTTATGAATCGGATTAGGAAAGACAGACGCAGCATGAAAGAAATGCTGAAGACGAAGAGAAGACGTAACAAATTAAAAACTAATATAAACTGCTAACAGGATAGCACGACAACGATAAAAACAAAAAGACCTTTTAGACTAATTGAAAAACCAAGGACAATGTACATTATTTCGTATTTGGGTCGTAAATAATTTAAAACGCATTTCATAATCGCATAAATGGAGCGATTATGAAATATCTTAAATATTCATTGCACGCTTTTTATCTTAAGAAGTAATTTGTTCGCTCACCATTAATTTTCCTCGCAGGCGAAGACAACAATAATATGAAAAAAAGATTAAAATAAGACTCAATTAAGAGAAATTGGAATTAATTGGAATTAATAGTGATTAAAGGCCAATGATCCTTAATGGTGAATTTTAACAGCGTAGTGTACAAGTGAAATATTAGCAGAGAGTCCAGTAAGTTTCAGCATCTCAGAAAATCGACAAAAGCCGGAAAACTGTCCAGCAAAACTAAGAAATACTAAGTAATGATTACCACAAATAAATCTAATACTAATCCCAGAAATATACAGGGTGCGCCATCTTTTATGTCGGTATGAGACTGTTTGGCCGTATTCCAAGCGACGTGGTCAAGCGACGGTCTGTCGGCAATACTATTTGAGTCAATTGCACTTCATATGGAAACAAATGCAAATCATCCTTCAAAATGCGCCGCAAGGTGGTTGCACTGTGCCAAAATGCTGAGCGCGGTGACGATACGACGACACATGTTGGTTCTCGGCAACACTCTCTCTTTTATCGCTTGTTCATTGGAACGTCTTGGGCGTTGATGAACATTTCGGGGCATTGTTTCTCAAACGGTTTATTGATGTTAAAGTTATTTAATGTTTACATACCGACAAAATGGTGCACGTAGGTATCTTCTTAAGTAAATTTCTTGCACAAACCACTCGCGAATTATAGGCCGGCCGGCAACGCAAAAGTTAATAATTGGCCTTACTTAGCTTCACTGGTGGTGTGCTGTGTGTATAGGTGTGGGTGTGCGTGGGGGGTGTGTTTATGTGTGTGTGTGTGGATAAGCACAAGTTCGACCCTTTTTAGCTCTCTAACGATCTCGAAGTGTTCTTGTTGTCAATAGTAAAGTTTACAAGGATTTTTAGGCTCGTTACGAACATTAAACTTTTTCTTCACGAATGAGAAATGTAAGAAATTCGACAAAAGGGAAAGTGTGATAACAATGACAATAGCACAAATAAAAATAACAACTGAATTGTTCAATCAATCAATGCATACGATCAAGAATCAAATTGTATTTTTACGCAAGATTTGCTCTAACTAGAAATGTCTTCCACATAAAAGAAACTGAAAAAAACCAATAGCCAACAAAGCAGCAACAATTACAGCAACAAAGACCAAACAAAACTAATAAAAATAAAGAGAAAAAAAATACATTTATAAACTTTAGCCCAAAGAATGTATGTATTTACTCGTATACATACGTTCAGTAAATCGAGAGTGAAAGAAGTTACGATTTTTTCATTTTATGCTTCAATGAAAAGTAAAACGATTCGCAAAACAATTTCAAAACCAATAAAACTTAAAACAAAGTTTTTGAAAAATAATAATGAGGAAGCAGTTTTTACTAACAGCAAAACAGCATTTAAAGAAAAATACTTTTTTAAGAACATCGTGGCGTATGATTGATTTTTAAAGTGACAAACATTCCATTTCCGGACAGAAACGGATAAAGAAAGAGAGAGAAACATACAGTTTTGTTAAAGATTAATAATTTTTGAGCTAACTTAATATTAATTTAATTCGTTGAAGGTAATTTTATATATGAATTTCAGGCTGCCTGAAGCGGAAACATCGCTTGTTTAAGTCACAGATTATTTAATTACAATTAAGGTAATAAAAATCGAAAAATTGATTGAAATTTTAAATTATATCACAGTGATGATGGGTTAATTAAAATTCAATTTCCTTCTTTCATAATTGTTTTACCGACATCGAAGCTTTATTCGACGGTTAAAAAATTACACCACATAAAAGGTATTTCATTAAATGAACTGGAAAATATTAAAAATTAATGTAATTTCATGCTTTCTCCATTCAATGTATTTCCAGCTGACGGTAAAAATGCATTTTTTATATTTTTTCAACTTTCTTATAAAGGTTTTTCTTGGTTTTTTTACTAAAAATCGAAGTATTTAAGATTTCTATTGTCATTTCTAGCATTTTTTTTCTTTTTTTAAAAACGCAGAGGAGCACAGCAATCAGTATTATATAGAATACGAGTAAAAGTACCATATGTATTATCATCATGTCTAGCCCGTTTTCGTATGTTCATACATATATATATATAGTATTACTGACGATTTCTTGAAGAGCCATTACATGCTTTCCTACTGTTTAGTTCTCATACTGACATAAAGGCACAAAGTTGTGATTTTCCTCATGCGTATTCATAAAGAACGGCAACGAGTAATGCATTGAGAAGGCTTTCGATGAAAAAGGAAAGGGAGGAAGGGACGTATGGACGGACAGAAGACGGAAGGAAGGAACTGCCAGGTGCAATAAATCTATCAGTTCAAGGATTCTTTTGCTGAGTTCTCAGCCGATATGGTTAACAAAAAAAGAATTACTGACCAATAAATTGTCAGTAAAATGCACACAAGCACGAACTTTCCCACACACACACCCATGAATATTTGCACACACACACACACACACACAAGATGGAATGTAAACGACTAGTACGAGTATTGGCTGTAGCGAGAACTCCTGCAGCGAGTTCTGCGCTTGGCTGAGGAAATGGTACATTAATGGCTTTCGCTCAAGTGCACAAAAGATATGCATGCGTGCGTGTATGTACATATATACAATATTTATGTATGTTCAGCGCACACTGATTTCAAAACGCAAACTATTTCATGCAAAATTATGCCGATTTATCATGAATAAGAAGAAAATTTTGATTTAATGCGACGTCATAAAGCAAAAGTCCTCTTAGGAATATGTACTTCCTAAATAAAAATCAAGATAATTTAGTTAAGAAACGAAAAGAAAGGAAAAGAAAAGAAAAGAAAAGAAAAGAAGGTAAAAGATTTATGTGTGTTTGTGTGTGTGTGTGTGTGTGTGTGTCCATTTGATTGATACCTTTAAGTTTAAATGAGATCATGCTTGTTGTTGGTGTGTTTTATTTGCCGCACGGCACTCTTGAAATCGATAAATTCACAGCAACAACTACCAATGACTGTAAAAACGATGTGTCGCAAATGACGCGCCGTTAAAGTTTTATGGCCATCAAAAATTTACAGTTTTGCAATCAATTCGAAAACACCAACACACACACATACTCAATTCGTACGTGCCCATAGAGTTTTCTTTTATGCCGACTTGCTTACAACCACTTTGCCGCTTGATTGCATGAATGATGCGAAGACGGCAACAGCAACAGCAACAGCGTTAGCTCCGCTTCCGCTCAACGACCGCTAAAAGATTTTAACTCTCTTTTTTCGTCGACGAATTTTTCCATTTTTTGTGAGTTACTAAAACACTAAATACGTGGATTTCGCCGCTGAAATTTACGCCGCGCATTTTTGCCCAACGAAAGATTTTTCTCCAGATTCCGGCGCATAAGAATTCAGACAACATCTAGTCTTTAGCATCGACATCTCATTTATTTTGATTATAAAATATTGTATTATGTTTTTGGCTTTACTAGCTTTTGTGTCGTAAAGACGAGATAGATACTCGTAGAAGCTGCTTGACTATTTTTGGCCATTGCAGTTTTTAAATCCGTTTTCAAATCAGTTTTTAAGGATGATTGTTCATCACTTTAGAAAATATCATTCTTCTAAAATATCATAGAGATATTGTGATTCTTCATAAAACACTAATTGGCGTATATGCTTTTTAAAACAGAGTAAAATATTGGGTCATATAAAAAGTCACCGCGGTTTTTTGATACATTTTTGAATAAAAATTTTTTTTTTATTAAAAATCAATTTTAATCAAGTACATATTGACCATTATTATTTATGGCCTAAGAAAAATTAATGGTTTTCGTTCCAATATTATATACGTTATGTACCAAAACCAGACCAGGAACAAAACCCCAGCAAAAACATACCGATGCCGATACCGATTCTAAGAGCTTTTGTTTACGTTAAATACAAAATCATGTTCCGGAAGCGAAAGAGGAAGCAAGAAAGGGTGAGTTACTTGCAGATGTTTTTGTAAAAAAATACCTTCTCTTTGAATAAATTACAAATAAAATATATACTTTGTAATTTTTATATGATAATATTATAAAAATTTTCAAATTTTCTGATAAAAAGGCAACAAATTCAATAAAGGATGTTTTTTCAAACTTGTTTTTTTTTAATTTAAAATAAGTCTCAAGGGCAGAAAATAAAATTAGAGTCTTCTTGGTAGTTACATTTGCGATATTTATAAATAAAAATCTCTCTATACCTCGTAGCATCTCATGTAGCTACTCTGCTTATGCACTCTAAAGGGATAGTGTAGACACCGTCCATCAAAACACTAAATCCAAGACAGAAAATTTGACAAACAGGACACGTTGACTTAATTTTTCCGGTCGACAAAACAGCAGCAGACTGAATGAAATAAATAGAAATAAAAACACAAGCAGCAGAGCAGCAGGCGATGCACAAAATCATCAGCTACCGTATGCCTAAAGTTTTGAAAGTTTGAAAGCAACATCGCTAACTCATACTGTCCTTAATCTTTGCTGCTTTCACTCCGTGGTGCTCTCGCTAGAACGCTGTACCTTCGTACTTTCTTGATATCTCGAGGGAAAAATATTACAATTTTCTTGGCGATTATTCGTCGGCAAAGTTGGCCAAAGGCCAAGATAGTAAATTGAGCAGCGACTACTGTACTCGATGGAGTACAGAACGACGAGTACTCAACGGTATATGTATGTATGTACGTTACCATCAAAATAAGATGAATTGGAGAAAGGTGCAGAAAAAAATATTGATAAATAAAACTGCACAGAGCGGAAAATTGCTACAGCCTCTCAACAGACTGGAGCAATAAATTATCCCGGGCCGACGATGTCAAGTGAAGACGATGGGTTTTTGTTAGCTCTTGTGACATTTTGACACTCTCCGAGGACCATCAACTGTTCGAGCAATCTGTGTATGCCGTACGGTAAGGAATCTTTGTTGCTCTTTAGTTTCTGTCTGGTTACTGGCTAATTGATTCTTTTTCATCTCGCCCCTTTCATTGCCAAAATAGAAATGAAAGAAATGATTTGCAAAGCTTTGACAAATTGAAGTTATTGTCTTAACCTTCGGCTTCATGCTTTTGCTGTCAGTTTGACTGTCTAAATGAAAACAAAGAGAATTTGATAATCGTTTGATGGAAAGAAAAGGCATCAGGCATATCAGGCAAAAGGCCATTTGTTGACCTTTTAACTTTTTCCTTTTACGAAGGAAAATAAAAAGCAGATCACAATCAAGTCCTTCAATGGTTTCAACGTTTATAAACTGAACTGGATTTAATATTACAAATTACGACAGAAGAATAGATTTGAGTGCTTTGCTTAAAGCTGGTCATAAAAAAGTTTACAAGTTATCAACAAGGATTTACAAGTTATCAACTTGATCAAAGAGATCAAAGAGTTCGATTACAGGCGAGTAAAGAGATGTGCGATGTGTTTGATCGCTTTTTCTTAAAAACTTATTCCGATGAGCACCATTTTTACCCTTTAACCTCTAAGTACCGAAAGGCTCTCTCTCTCTCTCTTCGATATTGCTCTGATACCTACGATACTCTGATCTACTAATATTCCTGTGACCCATTTTTCCCCTCAATTCCAATCAAAAAATTAATAAATTGTCTTCATTCTATCGCAACGTATTCTGATATCTTCTGAAATTAAATTGCTTTCGTACATTGCGGTACATCCTTCTCTTTCCCGCACACCGTTTCTATTCATTAAGTTTCTCTCATCATAATTTCAACATTGTAACCATCAAAAGGTATTAAAGCATTAACAATATTAAAAGATGTATCCCTCGCAAAAGGTCGGCATGCTCGTCCTTTGACATTTTCACATGAAACGACCACAAGAATTAGTTGAGCGCAATATTTTGCCAAAGTTTATTGAATTTTATGCGGTCCGGTCTGGCTGGCAGTTTTGCTATGCTACAACCCATTAGAGCGAGTTTACAATAACGCTGAAGCATCAAAAGCTTTCTTGTTGTTCACCATTTTCGGCTTCTGTTGGTAAGCCACGAAATTTTTACTAGTTTGAGAGCAACCAGTCTATGCCAATGTAAACATAACCTCACTAAACCGTACGCTCCTGAGTGCCAAGCGACCTACCGTAGGGGCCTCCCACCGCCCATCTCTACCCGTGTTCTCTATCAGCCATGCCATAAAGTCCTCAACCCAACTGACAAAAATTAGAGGCGTACTTGTAACTGAAGGACGAAGAAGAAGAAGGGGAAGAAGAAGAAGAAGAAGCAGAAGTAATTTTCTAATTTTACATTTGACAACGTGACCTTTTGAAGTCGATTTACAGCGACATTAAACACTTTTTCGCTCTCTCTCTCTCTCTCTCTCTCCTTCTCCTGCTCTGATGATATTAATAATGTGTAAAAATACAAGTTTCATTTGAACGATGATTGAATCCAATTTCTCTAGTGGGTAGACATTTTGTAAACACTTTCACAGACAGACGCAGACACCAGCACATACCCGGTAGGAAAATGGCGTGCATGGTTGTCGATAAGAGCGCGAGTTAAGCCACACGACTTTACACACAGATTAATCCAACGCCGTCACTGAACCTTATATGCGTTACATGAGTTTTCGACATGTCATATAGACCTACGATAGACTGCCAAACCAAATTGGAGTAGATTACACAAAATTGTCGAAAACTCTGAAAAATGTACCTTCATCAATTACAATAAGAACAAACGAACGCTACAAAAACTTTTCGATGAAGAATACATAAATTTCAATTTTATTTTCGTGTCCAGTCATTTCTTTGTGGAACAAATGAAACATTTATGGCATGACATAGTGTCTTGATCGTCACTTACTTCGATGTCATCAGACTCTTCCTCTATTATTCTTTTTAATTATATTTCTACTTGCGCTCTCGCTTTCGCAATGTATTAGAAGAAACAAGAGAAAGAGAGGAGATGTACATATATATTCGTGTATCTTATCGCTTTCTCTTGTTTCTTTTATTATTTACACTTTCGCTCGCGTATTTTGGGTATAAACAAGCTGGATAACGTGTATGTCGATAGATTCTATACTTCACGCGAGTAAAAAACGATATTTGAACGAGTCATTCTTTAAATTCTTGAATGCTTACGAGTTTTCGACAAGGTTGAGGTTTTCGACATGTAAAAAAGTACTCTTCAGTTTTCGACGTATACTACATGCAAGGTCCAAAAATTCTCGTCGAATGGCAACCGTGGACGTGATACAGCAATTATTTTTAATAATATAATATAGTATATCTTGTACAATTAAGCGGCAACAATGCGAGTTCCGTTATAAAACATGCATTAACGGCACGTAACGTCAATGCAGGATGACTTGGGAAGAAATATAGCCTCGTCTAGAAGCAAACAGAGCAGCAAGGCAAACGTTTACGATATAAAGGTTCTTTCAACAAGAAGTGTCATTTTAAATTTGTTATGATTTTTTACTATTTTAATTCATGGCGCGAATGTGTAGCGCATGTGTAGCGAATGTGTTTCCTACT
Source organism: Conops quadrifasciatus (assembly GCA_949752815.1). Taxonomy (NCBI): domain Eukaryota; kingdom Metazoa; phylum Arthropoda; class Insecta; order Diptera; family Conopidae; genus Conops; species Conops quadrifasciatus. Next base: position 17,699,198 of record OX457078.1, on the reverse strand, counting down.
GGGTGGATACTTATACCAAAAAGGAAGGCAAGATGCTTTCATAAAATGCGGTATTTAAAGTCAATATTTAAAAAAAAAAGTAACTTGTTGAGATTTTTAGTACATATTTTCCTTGTTTTTGGACTAGCAGCAAAGACATATAAAGCAACAACAATACCAACAAAGTAAAGCTCCAAAAAGAAGCAAAAAAAATCACAATTTCATATGCTTGTTCTGTGTTCAAAAAGGAAGATAAGCAACAATTTAAAATGAGTAAATTACAGGCAGTAGAAAAAAAAAATTTTGGCAACTCAACACAAATGTTAACAAGATTTCGAATAACAACAACAACCAGCACCAGGAGGATGCAGCAAATGGCTGCATTTAAAGCTAAAGGCGTGGAAAGGTCTGCTTGGGACTTGTTGGGACAGTTCATCCGATTTATTGCAAAGAAGATTGCGTTTATTGAAAGAGCTTCGTGTTGGCCAAATGCGCCAAATGTGTTTTAACCATTTACAATGGCTTTCATGCCTTCAGCTTTAGAGAAGATGGTAGATAGACCATCAGACCAGATAGTATGTATTAGTAATAAAGACTACCAGTCTGTCGTCCTCTTCTTCCTAATCTTTTTTGATGCAATCCCATTGATGTTAGTGACCTCCTTGAGTCTGGAAAAGGACATAGTTGATTTAAAAAAATTAACTCTATAAAAAGTGAAGTGAAAAAAAAACATTTTGGCAGAAATACGAGTAAAGTGAACCAATTGAAATGACTACTTTCTCCCCTCGCCCTCTCTGCTGCTTAATAAAACCATGCTAGAGTCGTATCTCTCTCTTGTAGCTTCGCTGAGGAAATGTAAAAAAATCACAAATCACTGAAATCACTTAACTTTGAAATTTATGAGCTCTCCTTCGAACTTTTTCTGTCTCGCTTTTTGCTATTTTTTGTTTGCTTCTACCGTACCTTACCGTACCGTGCCGTTTCCTCATCCTGGCATTGCTTACCTGATTTAGTGTGCGAAAATTGACAGGCCATAATGATCAATGAATGTTCTAAAGTCGCCGCCACGCCTTCAAGTTTTTGCGGGATTTTTTTTTCCTTATGACTTTTATGATTTTTTGCGGTTTTCGTACGTACTTCATGAATCCTTTATTGAATTGAAATTTGGCTTAAAAATTTATAACTTCCAACCAGCCAGAGATCATGCTGGCCAGCCAGCCAGTGACGATATGGACCACTCAACATTGCGAGAAAACCGATAAATCAATATCAAAGTTTTATCGATTCATCAACTTTTCAAAGTTGTTGAAATTCAGGTAGAAACTATGTATGAAGAACATTGATAATGCGAATGTTCTTCATACAATGGAAAACCGAATGTACTAATAAATCGAATTCATACGTATTTTCATTTAATTATTAACGATTATTTTTTAGACTGACCTTTTCTGGTGCGTTATACTCCCGAAATGGCCTCCGGAATTATAAGAAAAACCTCTCGAAAAAACTCTAGTTTTTATGGAGTTAATTTCATTGAAATGGTGGAACACCAACGCATTTAAAACCGTTCTCGAATTTTCAAAAAACTTCGAGACGCTTGGCCTCTTTTTTAACACTTCATTCTCAAAGTGCTGCCGGCTGTCGTCTCGGTTGCGGCAGAACATTTTATATTAATTTTGATAACAACTTTTTACAAACTAAAGCAACATTTTCCCAACAAGAGCAATTCGGAAAAAATTAGCAAACTCCCAGTCGCGTTCTTTGCGGTGGCCGAGAATATTGTGGCAATTTTATTGCGGTTTTAGCCGGCAACTTCCGAAAACAGGCTCAAGCGCTTGCCGCAATTTCGTTGAATTTTAACCTCAGCGCGGCCAAGAAGAGCAACGCCCAGGGCACGAAAAGCGAGAAACGGTTCAAAAACAGTGGCAGCAGATGCAACCAATTGAACAACAACAGCAACAACAACAATAATGGACAGATACCCGCTATAAACACAGAAACGACAGAAACGAGAGCAATTTTTTTCAAAAAATTTTAAAGGACTTTTCAAGAAAAATTTAAAACCATACACAAGAAGGAAAGTCAGAATTGAATTTAAATAAATCATTGTAAAAATCTAAGTGCGAATTACACAGCAACAACAATAATGCCATAGCGACAACAACTACAACAATTTAAAATTCAATACAATACGAAACGAAGAAACGAAGAAACGGAAATTTAGAAAATCATTGAAGTGAACAAACAAGAGCGAACAAACATTTCGATTCTCGAAATAAAGAAGCGGAAAAGTGAAGAAAAAGAGAACAATGAACGCGGAAGCCTGGCAAGTCGAAGCAGCGGCGAAGCCTAGCAAACGGTATCAATCAATGCGCTATATCCGCATCTGCTGCGATGCATTTTTTGCAGTCATTTCTTTTTAACTTTACTTTATTATATTTCATTAGTTTTTTATTGATTTAATTTAATCCCAAACATAAAAATTATATTATAATAAATCAAACAAGTTCATTTCACAAATTTTATGAATGACAAATGGACAAATGAAATTGATAATAAGGAATGATACATAGAAAGAATAATGAATAATGGGCACGTACGTGACTAATGAATAAATCATCTTTAATAATGAATAATGATGGATGAAAAATGCATAAATATTGATAAAAGCTGTATTGTGGGCAATTATAGATGAACATTAAATGATAAATGATGAATATTGAGTGCGGAATAATGAATAAATAGTTAATGATGAATAAGCATTTATAGTAATGAATGTTTACTAATAAATAGTACATGATGAACAGTAAATGAGAAATGTTTATTTATGAATGATTGATGAATGATGAATAATGAATAATAAATAATGAACGATGAATATAGTTTGCTCAGTTTTTCTAATGAATGAATTAGAAAGATGAACAACAAATTATGATTGATAATATGAATGAATATACTGCCAGAATGATGAATAATAAATATTCAAGCCGACAAAATAAATTAAAGATGAATGTTGAATGATCAGTTATTAACTAATATTGTAATTAAATATAATAAATAATGACTGATAAACCATGAATGCTGAATAATGAATAATATATAGTGATCAACTTATGATGATATCGTATGATAACGTACATGATGAAGGGTAAATGAGAAATGTTTATTTATGAATGATTGATAAATAACGAATGATGAATGTAGCTTGCTAAATTTTTGCTGATGAATGAATTAGAAAGATGAATAGGGTTAATGAATAATGAATGATTATTGATAATATGAATTAATATTTAATGATGAATAATGAATATTTAAGGCGAAAGAATAAATTAAGGATGAATGTTGAATGATCAGTCATTAAATATAATAAATAATGATTTATGAACCACTAAATAATGAATAATATATAGTGATTAACTTATGATGATATCGTATATGATGAAAGGTAAATGAGAAATGTTTATTTATGAATGATTGATGAATAATGAATGATGAATGTAGTTTGCTAAATTTTTGCTGTAAATGAATTAGAAAGATGAATAGGGTTAATGAATAATGAATGATTATTGATAATATGAATTAATATTTAATGATGAATAATGAATATTTAAGGCGAAAGAATAAATTAAGGATGAATGTTGAATGATCAGTCACTAAATATAATAAATAATGATTGATGAACCACTAAATAATGAATAGTATATAGTGATTAAATAAAAAATTATGCTGAAAGAATGAATAGCGATGAATAATGAAAAGTGATTAATGGATAAGGGCTAATCCCATTTAATAAATAATAATTGTTACATAGTAGTTAATAAAAACTGATTATTATGTGATAAGCAATGCAGGAATAAATTCTGAATTCTAATGAATTCTATATTATAAATATTGAATAAGAATTGTTATTAGGAAATAGTTATCATAATGATTGAAAGATAACGATAGATAGATAGATAGATAATGGTAGATGATATATATATAAAATAAGGATTGGTGAATAATAATAAAAACAATAATGATTAATAAATAGTGAATAAGAAAGATGAACGATGATCTTTTTTTTTCATTCGTTGTCTCTAAATTTAACTGAATCTTTATAAAATAGAGCATTAACAATTTTCATAAAAAATCTGTAAATAACTCAAAAAAAGAAAAACGAAAAATCGACTTACTACACTTTCAAAATAAACGGTCTATATATGTATGTACTGCTGCCTAAATTGGTTAATATTATTTGAGAAAATAACAGAAAAAAAACCGACGCGCGCACTCAAATTTTCACACAGACAAAACTAATACCGAACGAACTCTTTTGTCAGCTGCTGCCCGGTACACGGTCGACATTAATACTACCGTCGTTACTATTGCTGTTGCTGCTGTTTTAATGGTGTCGTTGTTGTAACCATGATGCATTTCCGTTTTCGATTCAATGCGAGTCGAATTTGTGTTTCTTCAGCAAATACTCCTTTTTATCAAAAGCATCAATCATGCTTCCAAGAGCAAGCATTGCAGATGGTTAAAGCAGCCGGAAGACACAACTGATGACAGGAATTTATTGTGGGAGAGGAAGAGGGAGAGAGGCCAATAAATATTTTGACAGCATGAAATGAATTGCCATGAAACATTTCGAAGGAGTTATGAAAGAGTAGCAGAATCTATTGAAAGCAAATTCACGCTTCAATTCTTCTATTATACGCGTACAATATTTTACGCTAAAGTTAAATTTATGTTGTTTGCTACCATTTCAAGAGTTTTCTTTAATGAGATTCCGATACCGGAGTGCGGCTTTATACGACAAGCTTTAGTTATTTTTTATTTCTTCTTACATTTTTTTTATATCCGCGATTCTTTTTTTTTATTTTTTTTTGATAAAATCTCATTTGTTCTATGCGCTGTATTTTTTTTTTTTTTTGGTTGTTTTGCAAAAAACTGCCACCGCGAAAATTTCAAGCTATTTTCGTCTCTACTTCGAAGCTTTTATCATGCGTAACGGTTAACATATTCATGAATTCCGAAACTTGATTCATAGAGGCTTGCAAAAAATTGATTTTAATGCATGATTGATCATGATTTTATTTTCTTTTATATTCAGTGTTTTGATTTTTGGTGTTTTTTTTTTTTTTTGCGGGGAAGGGGCGGGGACAGAACACATTCAAGCCGATGCTTTAATTTTCGACACACGAAGTAAACGCGGCGAGTGCTTCATTTTCACTTTTCCCATAGACAAGTTTTCCACATCAACCGTCAGCCGTCAACCGCCATTTTCATAAATTTGTGAATTTTTTTTTTAGCGTATACTCCCCTCTCCCCGCACCCTGGTAAAATATTTGCATGACCAACTGCCAGAGTGCGACAGAAAGCAGCGTGAAAGCAATGCTAAAGGCGGTAAATTTTTTTTTATAATGGATGAGATCGTCTTTTAGTTAAACTAACTAAGGCTGGAAAAATGATGGAATGTATGAGAGACCGAGAGAAGGAGAGAGAGAGATAGAGAGAGAGAGAGAGAGAGAGATGGTGTAAGAGAGCATGAAATCAATAGACTAAAAAATGCCACGGTCACAGGGACGACGCAGGGGGTCGTTATTTGACTGGAAAAAAATGCGAAGCAGCGAATTGAGAAATTAAAAATTTGGCTTAGAGAGGATTTTTCGCAGCAGCACTGCAGCATAGTAAAGTCTTAAAAATGTAATTTTTTTTTTTAACCTTTTTTTTGTGGATGTTTGGTTTTATTGAATATTCAATAAAACCAAACATAATAAAAAAAACAAAATAAATTTGTTGAATATTCAATAAAACCAAACACCTTAAAAATTTTAATTTAGTCAGAGTGTTGCAAACAGACAGACAGACAGCTAGACAGACACACTACGAGTGTGAGAGAAAAGTTTGTGTAGAAAGAGAAAGTAAAAATTTGTAACTTAAACAAAATATAATATTCAGGCGATACTGATGAGATGACACAAAAAATACAAAAAGGAATAACGAAATAATCTCAAATTTATAACGTTTTCTGTTAAACGACACAAATTTGAAATAAATTGAAGACGCTTTACCACTTTCAGGGACGCCTTAAAGGCGTGCGTTGCTCTTTACTCGAATCTACGCGTACACGTAGTTACGAAAATAATTACAGTTAATTAAAAAGGCGAAGACGATGAAGACGTAGAAGAAAATTAAGTAGTAGAAAAGCAATATAATTTACTATATAAGTTGTTGTCTCAACCGACGACCTCAAACTCGTTGGCAAACGATGCGTCCTTTCTGAAATGTCCTTACGTTTGGTGTTGTGTTGTTTTCTTTTCTTTTTAATTTTCTTATTCTTCCTCTAATTTGTTGCTCTTCACTTTGCAGCTGCTTTGAATCGCTTGATGACAAATTCAACACATTTAAACATTTAATTAAAATCTTTAAACTCGTACAACACGGTCCCTTAGCACACGCACATACCTACTCCCCACAAACGCACACAAGCACGCCTCCAACCTAAACACACACACACACAAACTCCCAACACAACCGCTATCAAGAATTACTTATAGCGCTCTCGAATGCAACTAAATACTGAATTCGGTACAGTTTGTCTGTACACGGAGAAAAATAGTATCACGTTAAAAAAAATTTAAAACAAGAAAAAATAATGGCATCTTCTTTTTTAGCCATTTTCCTACGAATTTTGCATAAACCAAGAGACTGGGACTGATATTAGTGGCGCGAAAAAAAATCCTTTTGATGAATTTCATACGACAACCGGTATATTTATGTGACATTTACAATATTATACATAATATATAATATACATAAATAATTATGCATATAATTCAGATTAGAATTTTCTGCCTTAATGCTGTACATAAAACACGTTCTTCGCTCTTCAATTGTAGTCGTTTCCACCACAAGTACTTAAGTACTTGTAAGGTAAGTACTTACTTACTTACTAACTTACTTACTTATTACTTACTTATTACTCACTTAAATCCTTTTGCTAAATTTCATACGACAACCGGTATATTTATGTGACATTTACAATATTTTATTTATGCATATAATTCAGATTAGAATTTTCTGAACGTTCTTCGCACAATTTTCCAACAACCGTAAAAATAATAAAAGTAAAAATTACTCTAAAATCGTTACATTAACTGATTACTTTACTATTTTCTTTAGTTGAGAAAATTGTTGGCTCAATGTTTTTGCTGAGTGCATTCGTACAAGAACACTGTATCCATGTGCAGTGCGTTCGTGTGTGTAAAAGATTCTATATATCTATTAATTTCCTTCGCTTGTTGTGCGAATAAGTGTCACTGCGCTGCAGCTGCTAGTTTCCTTCCTACATTCATTCAGGCTTCCTTTCTTCCCTCCTTCCTTCCTTCCTTTCTTCTTTCCATCCATTGTTGCTTTCATTTTTAACAAAATGAGCAGCAACAAGTTTGAATGCTTTTCTCCGCGCTCCTTTTTTGTCTTACCATTCCATTCCATTCTTTTTGGCTCATTCTTTCATTAAGTAGTAACATATTTACTGCACTCGCTGAAGGTTATTGTATGTAAGTTTTTAGAGCAACGTATTGTTGCTCTTGTGTCTGTCTGTCCCTTTCGAAACATCTGCAACATTTATCCTTAAGGGAAATGATTTTTTCTGCTTTTAAAAGCACAAAGAGAGAGAAAATTTTAGTTAATTTCGACACCGTTTCGTCTCGACATTCTCGCTATTTTCCACAGCGATAGTTTTAATTGTTCACGAAGAAAAAAAAGGAAATCATTTCTCTCTCTTTTTGTCTAAGGACCGCTGTTAGAAACTACGTTAATTCAAAAAAATTTTATCACTTCTCAGCACCCTTCCGTTGGCTGCACCAGAGAAGCCAATTAAATTTGCATAATTATAGAACGTTAAGAAACCATTTAAGAATGCACCATTCTTTCATCATGTTTCCTTTGCCGTGAGGTCCATGCTGAAAACGACCACCACGTTTCATGAAGGTATGGCTGGACAAGCATACGCCTTATCCTGGATAATGAATCCGTTTGTCTGTCTGTCTGTCCGTTTTTTTTTTTTGCTTTAAATTTGCGCGATTGTTAAATCCTTGCAATTAATTGCAATTTAATGCGGTTCTGGGAGTTGACCGCCTCTCAAAACCTTGATAAATCTCAAGCTGAAAAGAGTGTGGTGCAATGCATGACAGTTGTCGTCTGTTTACGCCCTCTTCAGCCGCCTCAACCGCATTGTTCGCCTCAGCAAACGCCGCAAAACCTCGGTTCTATCTACTGTCCATCAGTTTAATTTTTGTATGAACATCGTGACATCTGCATTAACGCTTGTAAACTTGTTGCTTTTGTTTGTGTGAATATCAATACAAATTTTTATACATAAATATGTAAAATTTTCTCTCATTAATTTCACACACACACTAAGCGTTTATATGATGCCAACCCAAACGCACACGCTCGCAATCAGATACGCACAAAGAAGCCAATCAAAGCTGTCCGCTTCAGTTGATTACATCCGCTGCATAACAATTGAAAATTTAATTTTTTCGTGTCCTGTATTTAAAAACTTTCCTCTTTCCTGATCCTTTCTTTTCGTTCATTTCTTTTACACACGCACACGCACATACACACGCACCATCAGTCCTTTTATCCTTTTCATTGTCTTTATCGTGTGATCGTGTATTATTTTTTAATTGTTTCAGAAATTGTAAATTATTTTTCACAGTGCGTTACGCTGGAAAAAATGATGGTTATCTCTGTAGAGTGACTTCAGTGACCGGCAAGCGGTCGTTTGGCCCTTAATTAGGTCAGATTTATTTCCGTTTCCATTATCACAATTCATTTAAAAATCCACGAACTTACTTTAATTATGTAGATAAAAATATAAAATACAAATATAAATAAATCAAAATATAAATAAATAAAAATATAAATAAATATAAAATAAATACATAAAATAAATAAATAAATAAAATTAAATATAAATAAATTTAACGAAAAATAAATTCAACGAAATATAAATTTAACGAAGGTAGAAACATTTTCAGAGAAGAAAAATGTCCCAAAAACAGAAGAAAGTAAAAAAAAAAAAGCACTGGCGTTAATATTCGAGTTATGGAGAGTGAAGCCCTGCCGTTTGGCAGCTATTAAATGTCAATGTCATCCGAACTGACATTTGTTTAGTTGAAGGTTTGCCATTTTACAATATGGATCGCTCTACCATCAAACAACGCG